>CM070740.1:23003249-23008748 GCA_036346245.1 Bonia amplexicaulis
CTTCCGGCACCGCGCTCGCCGTTTTCAGCCAAAACCCTGCCGTGGCGGCCGAAGCGGACGCACGGCGAGAGATTTTGGCTGCCACGACAGCCGTTTCCGGCCAACCGGGGCACCACCCCCTAATATACCCAAGGGCCATCCCTGGCCCCAGGACCCCGGGGGATGATTGGTACCGGAGAGGGGCACTGTTTTTTTGGCCAAAATCACGGTGGATTCACCGTGATTTTGGCCCTGCGCACGGGCCGTCCGGGGGTACGTCGTTACCGACCGTCGGCAACTTCGCCGAGTTGGCTTCCGGCACCGCGCTCGCCGTTTTCAGCCAAAACCCTGCCGTGGCGGCCGAAGCGGACGCACGGCGAGAGATTTTGGCTGCCACGACAGCCGTTTCCGGCCAACCGGGGCACCACCCCCTACTATACCCAAGGGCCATCCCTGGCCCCAGGACCCCGGGGGATGATTGGTACCGGAGAGGGGCACTGTTTTTTTGGCCAAAATCACGGTGGAACCACCGTGATTTTGGCCCTGCGCACGGGCCGTCCGGGGGTACGTCGTTAACGACCGTCGGCAACTTCGCCGAGTTGGCTTCCGGCACCGCGTTAGCCGTTTCCAGCCAAAACCGTGCCGTGGCGGCCGAAGCGGACGCACGACGGGAGATTTTGGCTGCCACGACAGCCGTTTCCGGCCAACCGGGGCACCACCCCCTACTATACCCAAGGGCCATCCCTGGCCCCAGGACCCCGGGGGATGATTGGTACCGGAGAGGGGCACTGTTTTTTTGGCCAAAATCACGGTGGAACCACCGTGATTTTGGCCCTACGGGCCGTCCGGGGGTACGTCGTTAACGACCGTCGGCAACTTCGCCGACTTGGCGCCCGCCACCGCGTTAGCCGTTTCCAGCCAAAACCGTGCCGTGGCGGCCGAAGCGGACGCACGACGGGAGATTTTGGCTGCCACGACAGCCGTTTCCGGCCAACCGGGGCACCACCCCCTACTATACCCAAGGGCCATCCCTGGCCCCAGGACCCCGGGGGATGATTGGTACCGGAGAGGGGCACTGTTTTTTTGGCCAAAATCACGGTGGATCCACCGTGATTTTGGCCCTGCGCACGGGCCGTCCGGGGGTACGTCGTTAACGACCGTCGGCAACTTCGCCGTCATTAGCCCGCCACCGCTTTAGCCGTTTCCAGCCAAAACCCTGCCGTGGCGGCCGAAGACGACGCACGGCGGGAGATTTTGGCTGCCACGACAGCCGTTTCCGGCCAACCGGGGAACCACCCCCTACTATACCCAAGGGCCATCCCTGGCCCCAGGACCCCGGGGGATGATTGGTACCGGAGAGGGGCACTGTTTTTTTGGCCAAAATCACGGTGGAACCACCGTGATTTTGGCCCTACCCGGGCCGTCCGGGGGTACGTCGTTAACGACCGTCGGCAACTTCGCCGACTTGGCGCCCGCCACCGCGTTAGCCGTTTCCAGCCAAAACCCTGCCGTGGCGGCCGAAGACGACGCACGGCGGGAGATTTTGGCTGCCACGACAGCCGTTTCCGGCCAACCGGGGAACCACCCCCTACTATACCCAAGGGCCATACCTGGACCCAGGACCCCGGGGGATGATTGGTACCGGAGAGGGGCACTGTTTTTTTGGCCAAAATCACGGTGGAACCACCGTGATTTTGGCCCTGCGCTCGGGCCGTCCGGGGGTACGTCGTTAACGACCGTCGGCAACTTCGCCGACTTGGCGCCCGCCACCGCGTTAGCCGTTTCAGCCAAAACCCTGCCGTGGCGGCCGAAGGCGACGCACGGCGGGAGATTTTGCTGCCACGACAACCGTTTCCGGCCAACTGGGAACCACCCCTACTATACCCAAGGGCCATACCTGGCCCCAGGACTGAGGGGATGATTGGTACCGGAGAGGGGCACTGTTTTTTTGGCCAAAATCACGGTGGAACCACCGTGATTTTGGCCCTACCTGAGCCGTCCGGGGTACGTCGTTACCGACCGTCGGCAACTTCGCCGACTTGGCTTCCGGCACCGCGTTAGCCGTTTCCAGCCAAAACCCTGCCGTGGCGGCCGAAGGCGACGCACGGCGGGAGATTTTGGCTGCCACGACAGCCGTTTCCGGCCAACCGGGGAACCACCCCCTACTATACCCAAGGGCCATACCTGGCCCCAGGACCCCGGGGGATGATTGGTACCGGAGAGGGGCACTGTTTTTTTGGCCAAAATCACGGTGGAACCACCGTGATTTTGGCCCTGCGCACGGGCCGTCCGGGGGTACGTCGTTAACGACCGTCGGCAACTTCGCCGACTTGGCGCCCGCCACCGCGTTAGCCGTTTCCAGCCAAAACCCTGCCGTGGCGGCCGAAGACGACGCACGGCGGGAGATTTTGGCTGCCACGACAGCCGTTTCCGGCCAACCGGGGAACCACCCCCTACTATACCCAAGGGCCATACCTGGCCCCAGGACCCCGGGGGATGATTGGTACCGGAGAGGGGCACTGTTTTTTTGGCCAAAATCACGGTGGAACCACCGTGATTTTGGCCCTACGGGCCGTCCGGGGTACGTCGTTAACGACCGTCGGCAACTTCGCCGACTTGGCGCCCGCCACCGCGTTAGCCGTTTCCAGCCAAAACCCTGCCGTGGCGGCCGAAGGCGACGCACGGCGGGAGATTTTGCTGCCACGACAGCCGTTTCCGGCCAACCGGGGAACCACCCCCTACTATACCCAAGGGCCATACCTGGCCCCAGGACCCCGGGGGATGATTGGTACCGGAGAGGGGCACTGTTTTCACGGTGGAACCAAAATCACGGTGGAACCACCGTGATTTTGGCTTCCTGCACCGCGTTAGCCGTCCGGGGTGGCGGCCGACGTCGTTAACGACCGTCGGCAACTTCGCCGACTTGGTACCGCACTGTTTTTGGCCAAAATCACGCCACCGCGTTAGCCGTTTCCAGCCAAAACCCTGCCGTGGCGGCCGAAGACGACGCACGGCGGGAGATTTTGGCTGCCACGACAGCCGTTTCCGGCCAACCGGGAACCACCCCTACTATACCCAAGGGCCATACCTGGCCCCAGGACTGAGGGGATGATTGGTACCGGAGAGGGCACTGTTTTTGGCCAAAATCACGGTGGAACCACCGTGATTTTGGCCCTACCTGAGCCGTCCGGGGTACGTCGTTAACGACCGTCGGCAACTTCGCCGACTTGGCGCCCGCCACCGCGTTAGCCGTTTCCAGCCAAAACCCTGCCGTGGCGGCCGAAGGCGACGCACGGCGGGAGATTTTGGCTGCCACGACAACCGTTTCCGGCCAACCGGGGAACCACCCCCTACTATACCCAAGGGCCATACCTGGCCCCAGGACTGAGGATGATTGGTACCGGAGAGGGCACTGTTTTTGGCCAAAATCACGGTGGAACCACCGTGATTTTGGCCCTACCTGAGCCGTCCGGCGTCGTCCGGGGTACGTCGTTAACGACCGTCGGCAACTTCGCCGACTTGGCGCCCGCCACCGCGTTAGCCGTTTCCAGCCAAAACCCTGCCGTGGCGGCCGAAGGCGACGCACGGCGGGAGATTTTTCCAGCCAAACCCCTGCCGTGGCGGCCTTAGACGACGCACGGCGGGAGATTTTGGCTGCCACGACAGCCGTTTCCGGCCAACCGGGGAACCACCCCCTACTATACCCAAGGGCCATACCTGGCCCCAGGACTCCGAGGGGATGATTGGTACCGGAGAGGGGCACTGTTTTTTTGGCCAAAATCACGGTGGAACCACCGTGATTTTGGCCCTGCGCTCGGGCCGTCCGGGGGTACGTCGTTAACGACCGTCGGCAACTTCGCCGACTTGGCGCCCGCCACCGCGTTAGCCGTTTCCAGCCAAAACCCTGCCGTGGCGGCCGAAGAAGCCACGACAACCGTTTCCGGCCAACTGACCCCTACTATACCCAAGGGCCATACCTGGCCCCAGGACTCCGACGGGGGATGATTGGTACCGGAGAGGGGCACTGTTTTTTTGGCCAAAATCACGGTGGAACCACCGTGATTTTGGCCCTGCCTGAGCCGTCCGGGGTGCGTCGTTACCGACCGTCGGCAACTTCGCCGACTTGGCCGGCACCGCGTTAGCCGTTTCCAGCCAAAACCCTGCCGTGGTGGCCGAAGGCGACGCACGGCGGGAGATTTTGCTGCCACGACAACCGTTTCCGGCCAACCGGGAACCACCCCTACTATACCCAAGGGCCATACCTGGCCCCAGGACTGAGGGGATGATTGGTACCGGAGAGGGGCACTGTTTTTTTGGCCAAAATCACGGTGGAACCACCGTGATTTTGGCCCTGCGCACGGGCCGTCCGGGGGTACGTCGTTAACGACCGTCGGCAACTTTGCCGACTTGGCGCCCGCCACCGCGTTAGCCGTTTCCAGCCAAAACCCTGCCGTGGCGGCCGAAGGCGACGCACGGCGGGAGATTTTGGCTGCCACGACAGCCGTTTCCGGCCAACCGGGGAACCACCCCCTACTATACCCAAGGGCCATACCTGGCCCCAGGACCCCGGGGGATGATTGGTACCGGAGAGGGGCACTGTTTTTTTGGCCAAAATCACGGTGGAACCACCGTGATTTTGGCCCTACCTGAGCCGTCCGGGGTACGTCGTTAACGACCGTCGGCAACTTCGCCGACTTGGCGCCCGCCACCGCGTTAGCCGTTTCCAGCCAAAACCCAGCCGTGGCGGCCGAAGACGACGCACGGCGGGAGATTTTGGCTGCCACGACAGCCGTTTCCGGCCAACCGGGGAACCACCCCCTACTATACCCAAGGGCCATCCCTGGGAACCCGGGGTTACATTGGTACTGCAGCGGGCACTTCGGCACCGCTTCTGGCCTTTCCTGCGAAAACCGTGCCATTGCAGCCTAAGCTGACGCGCTGCGGGCGTTTCTCGCTGCCGTGGCAGCGTTTCCTGGGTAACGCGTCACCACCTCACGTGTTTTTGGCCGCGGGCCATTTTAATTGTTTTCCACGGCCGCCGTCATGTTCCTTCGACTTGCTGTTTGTTTAGCGGTCCGGACCTTGCCGTTACTTGTCACTTGGTAGCATGTCCAAGAGTACTTGTCATTAGCTCGGTGCCAAGTCCTTGCTTGTCATTAGCTCGGTGCCTGGTCCTTGAGTGCTTACCGTTCGCAGCATGCTTTCTCATGTGCCTTTGGCGTGCGACGGTTCCCACTGAGGCTCGCCGGCCCACGCTTAGCCCTACTTAGGTGCCCACTCTAACTTAGCCTTGGCGGCACGCACGGTCACGCACCTTTGGCATGCCTCTCTTAGGCGCCAGTTTAAATACTACATGAAGGAAGGCCCCAAGCATGTGAGCGCTCGCACTTAGCCTTGGGCGGTACTTACACTACCACTTAGGACTTTTGGGCCTTGTGCGCTGGTGCCTGAAGCGCGGGCTTAGGCGTGTGAGCGCTTAAGGGAATTTCGCGACATCGGCGGCGGACAAGGTTCCCTGGG
>CM070741.1:1216070-1425128 GCA_036346245.1 Bonia amplexicaulis
GAACGATCATATGTGCGCACCGCGCGGCAAGGATTGGAGCGAAGCGGGCAACTCCGGCGGCCGGGTGTGGGTCAGGTACGGTGCCTCGCACGCGCGAGCGAGCGAGCAAAGTCAAACACAGAAGGCACCCGACGGGATCGTCGGCTATTAATGCCGCGCACGCGCGCGCGGGGACGGCCGGATCGTGTGTGATTCGATCGGCGCCGCGCGAGGCCGGTCGGTCGGTCACCCACGCTGGCCTCCTCTCCTTTCCTCATGTGGCGCGCCATTAATTACCAAGTCCTCTTCTGTCTTCTCCTCGCTCGCTGCATGTTGCCGCTGGCTGCATCGGCACGGCGATTTGTGCCGTGGGACGGCCCTTATCTAGACGCTCTTGCCGGTGACTCTTGCGTTTTGCCTCCACGTACGGCATACGAGAACGAGAATTCCATAGTCTCCAACCCCACCCTCAACAGGTCGGAGAAGCCATAGCATATGTGGCTCCGTAACAAATTTTTTACACAAATCTAGCACCGGCGCATATGAATTTATAAACATAGCCCCATCTATGATAATGGCCGACGACATATGTCACCTGCCACGCTGCCCCACCGCGGCAGGAACTGCTCACTTGGCAGGAGAGGAAGGAGTATGCTGATCACGCCATAGATAGCTGCCTCGACAGAGAAAATAAGGTCTGTCCTTAGGACGGTGGACACCCTAACCATAATCAACTTAAGGACCAAAACCACAAGAACTCTGAAAACCAAGCCCTCAATGTGCCTAAAACCAAGAAACTCAGAAGAGTTGTTTACAATTCTAGAACTCATGTTGGTCTTAAGAGTACTCCGAGTTTGAGGCTGACCTTGAATACCCCTAAGAGCATGAACACGATCTTAGCACGCCTAAAGCAGAATTCAACGACATGTCCATCCTTCTGACAGAATGTGTAATGATACTTTGCCTTCTGCGAGATCGAAGTAGCAGGTGGCACAACTTTACTATCAGAAATCCCCTGGACAAAGTCCACATACTTAAACACTATCTTCTTAAGTTCGAGCGCAACTTTGATCACGTCTGCTGCTACAGCTCTGACAACAGCAGGTGGATGTTCCCTCATATCCTCTAAAAAAATTATATCTTAAATTTTAATTAAATTTATAAATTTTGGATTTGTTCAGAATAAGATTGAGCCTTGCTCACTTCACCCGACTTCATCGCGCCGCCAGCACGCTGCCGCTCCTTCGTTGGCACCCGGGCCGATGAGTGACCGGCATGCCATACTCCTCCTCTCTCACGCCATCCTCGGCTTTTCTTGGGCTGCTGTCGCCCGTCCCTAGAGTCGTCGCCCCAATCTACCACCGACCTAATCCGCCCATGGTGACAACGGATCTCATCGCCGTCCGCCAGGATCTGAACCCACGCGTTATTTTCCTCTCTATTTCGCCTCTATGCCTTCATTTTCTTTGACCTGGCTTCCGATTAGGGGATTTTGCTCTTTGATTTGCTTGTGACTTGTGGGATGAGCTTGTGCTCAAGGTTGGCATGCCATGATGAGGCTTGGGACCTCTTGTTTAACTGGGGAGCATGTGGAGGTTACCAGGTGAGCACGGGTGGTCGATCGCGAGCACTGCTAGCGCTACCGTGAGCTCACTCGGTTATGTCCTACTCCCTCTAGTCCTTTCACTCCCTACTCTAGCTGTGAGTCCTACTTGGCCTTACTGCGGTGAATGTGTGGCAGGGCCGAATTAATCCGCAGCTCAGTACTGTAATGCATGACACACTCGATAGTTCAAGTTAAACACAAGCCAGATATAGGTGCTGTTTTTTGCTGAAACTTATAGCTTTTAGTTGCGGCCTGTGAGTTTTAGGCTATTCGTGTGAGAGATTACAGAGTAACAGAAATTCACGTACGGTTTTTACCGATATACATGAAGTCGATATAGTATATACTACAATTAATTAGTAGATCTTACCTTGAAAATATAGCCCGTTTAAAAGTTAGTTACTGTAGAAAAATCGAAAAATAGCTTTTAAAAGTTGAAAAGAACAGCCCATAGCCCACAGTGTTTCTGCATATGAAGAATGAATACCGGATAGATCTTTCAACAGGTAGGCTTCTATTTAACATTGCTTATTTGGTGACACATTTACACAGGTCTGGATCTCCTTACTCCAAGGATCGCAGTACCGACGGTGAAAGGATATACATACAAATAAAAGTCTCTCAAATCACACATTTCAAAACAAAAACAGATCAGTAGAATCCATATTCCTGACATTTACTATCGAACCTCATCAGTTGCAGCTCCCAAGACGAGCAAATCAACAAAGAAAATCAGCACAAACCTCATATACCACTCATATTCTATATTCTATTTTCAATTTTGAAGGAGTCGACGACGGTGTGTAGCCTATCCTTCATTTTCTCCCATCTCCTCTCGTTTGCTCCAGTCGTCAGCGTGTAGAATTTGCCTGCAACATGCCGTCCATAATGAGAACATAATAAATAATAGTCATCAGTGAAAGCATTAAACAAGCTTTTCAAACACAAGTTAGAGAGTAGAATTTTGAGTTTGACAAAAGAACTTGATAGAAGCTTGTCAAGGGCATGGTTGTCTCGGCGTTGTCTAGGTGATGCCAAGTTATTCTGGCAGCCGGAGGGGACGCCGAGGCTATTCGCCTAGCCTGCTCCCGCCATTGACGCTGATCTTTAGCCTACTCCCGCCGTTGGCGTCGATCTTCACCGCTCACCGGCTTCCTCTCTAGTCTGTTCATCACGACGCCTCTCACCGCGACTATCATGCCGGGCCGGAGGCGGGAGGCGGCGGGAGAGGAGGCGGTGGGGAGAGGGCGCCAGCGAGGAGGAAGGCGGTGGGGAGTCGGTAGGGAGAGGAGACGGTGGGGAGAGGAGGGCCTGACGAGGAGGGAGGCGGAGGAGGAGGAGGCGGTGGGGAGGCGACGAGGGAGGCGGGCGGGGAGGGATGCGGTGGGAGAGAGATGGGGAGGCGGGAGCCGGAGAGGAGTAGGGCGGGCTGGCTGGCGGCTAGGGTTATTCTTTTGGTTTTTTTGCAGTTAAGTCCTCAGAGTTTCTGAAAATTACGAACAAACCTCTTCCTCAATAGATTTCTTCTAATTTAGACCTCCTAAGATATGATTATTTGGTTAATTTGTACTATTACGTTGCATGGTTATTTAATTTTCAATCATATAAGGTATTATTTGTCGTTTAACTACTATCGTCTAATTGTCATCGTAGTGGACGCCTAGTCTACTGGGTGTCCAGGCGCCTCGGCCTCGCCGCGACTTGCCGAAATGCCGTGACAACCTTGGTCAAGAGCATGTGATACTACTTGTTACTCGCTGGACTCTTGCTGTTGGTGATAGCAAGATCCTTACTCTCATGGAGAGGAAGACACTTGGAGATGGGGCAATTTTTTCTATTTCTCACACAATGCCTTACCAACCCGAGGGGTTGGGGATACATATTATAAGTCGCCAACCACCAAGCATATGCTAAGATGTCGCCCTAGATGCTAAAGCGATCTTTGCCCTAGATCTTTGCCCTAGATGCTAGTCAAGGATGCTAAAGCAGATGCTGTCCTTGATGCTGTCCTAGATGCTAGTCAAGGATGCTAAAGCAGATGCTGTCTAAAGCAGATGCTGTCCTAGATGCTAAAGCAAAAGCTGTCCTAGATGCTAAAGCAGATGCTGTACAAAGACCGCAGTACAAAGACTTATTCATCATTCTCCCCCTAAGTCTTGTACGTCGTCTTGTGGGGACGTTGAACCATCCCGATCCTAGAGCAGAGCTCGAGGAATTTGATCCTCCCAAGAGGCTTGGTGAGCAGGTCCGCAAGCTGATCTGTGGTGTTGATGTAGCTCGCCTTGACACTGCCTTCATCCAAACAGCCTCGGATGAAGTGGTACTTCACCCGGATGTGCTTGTTCGTTCGTGGAAAACGGGTTCTTCGCCGAGCCGAGCGGACTTGTTGTCCACCCCGAGTGCCACCGCCTCGGTGTCTACCGAGGAGATCACCAAGCGCCGAGCGAGCCGTAGCGCTCGAGTCGAAGCGGTGGAAGCCGCTATGTACTCGGCCTCACGGTGATGTGGCCACCACCGCCGCTTGATCGATCGCCGCCTAACGAGGCACTTGCCGAGGAAGAAGAGAATCCGCTTGTGCTCTTTTGGTGTCGATGTCGCTGCGTGGTCGCCGTCGCATGCCGGCGAAGCGCGCCGCCGGGACACCTCGGGTAGTGCAAGCCGTAGTCGGAGGTGCCCGCAACGTAGCGGAGGATCCTCTTCACGGCCTGCTGATGCTCCGCCGTCGGTCGCCGCATGAACCGATCGACGAGCCAACGGCGAACGCCAACCGGACGCGTGTGGACGAGGTAGCGAAGGCTACCCACGATGCGCGCCGATCTTGCGTCGGCCCACCTCCTCCGCCGTGCTCTCACGACTCGACTTGCCTCTCCTCCATAGGAGTGTGGGGTGGGTTGCGATCGGTGAGCCCGCCCACTCGGCAGTGCGCTTGGCGAGGCGGTCCGACGAAGGGAGATACTGGGAGCTGTCCCGTGGACCTCGATCCCTAGGTAGAAAGAGAGGAGCCCCAAGTCGCTCATCTGGAAGGCGGTCTTCATCTCCGCCTTGAACGCCTCGACCTCGGCCTCCTTGGAGCCGGTGATTATCGTCGTCGACGAGACGCCACCGCCAGGCGTTGCCGCCTTTGCCCGCCGCAGACCGCACCTCGTGTGCGCTCTGCTGGAACCCCATTTGCTTGAGGGTGGAGTCCACTTAGCGTTCGAGGCTCGTGGTGCTCGCCGCAAGCCGTAGAGGGGCTTCGCGCAGCGGAGAACCTGCCTCCTGCCGGGATGACGAATCCCCGCACGACGGACGTAGGCCTCCTCCTTCAAGTCGCCGCTGAGGAAGGCGGACTTGACGTCCATGTGATGGACGCGCCAATCCTCTGGCCGCAAGTCCGAGGAGAAGACGAACGGACTCCATGCGCGCGACGGGTGCGGCGCCATCAAGTCGACCCTCTCCGCCGCATGAAACCTCGTGCCACCAAGCGAGCCTTGTGCTTGACGATGGCGCCGGCTTCATCCCGCTTCGCCTTGAACACCCACTTAAGGGTGATCGCGCGGTGGCCGGCAGGAAGATCCGCCCGCCCCACGTCTTGTTTCGCCGACGGCGCCCATCTCCTCCTCGCATCGCGGCACACCATGCCGCGCTCTCTCCGCCTCGGCGAAGGAACGAGGCTCGCCGTCGTCTGCGGCGAGGTGCGCCCGCTCAAGTCGCGTTGCGCCGGCCTGTGGACCGGCCGCCGCCGAGGAGGTCGCCCACGATGCAGCAGCAGAGGCTCGCCGCCATGGTAGGCGCCGACGCGGTCCTCGTCGTGAGACAATGAGTAGCGAACTCCACCATGCGCCGCTCGTCATGGACCGAAGGCTGGGGCCGATCCGGTGGTGTGGCCGCCGGTGCGGGAGAGTGGTGAGCCGGTGCGGAGAGCGTGGAGTGGCGGTGCGAAGTGGTGGAGCACTCGCCGGAGCCGGTGGCGAGCAAGGTGTCGAGGTGGACGAGTTTCGGTGAAGACGAGCCGCTAGCTCCCCGCTCTCGAAGTGGACGAGTCGACAACAAAGTCCTCGAGTCGAAGTCGAACCGCCGCCCACCGCCTTGTCCCACGTCCAACCTCGCCTTCGTCGAACACAACGCCACGCGAGATGCGGACGCTGCGTGATGTGGTCGAGGATGCGGAGAGCCTTCGAGCCTCCGCGAACCGGCGAACACTCCCGAGTGCTCTCGCCGCCGAGCTACCGATGTGGCCAAGCTCCTTGGCGAACGCGAGGGAGCCAAGACCCGAAGTGGAGACCGCCGGCTGCGCCCATGCCAAGCCTCGTGACGGCCCCGCCGTTTAGCGCTTGGTAGGCGAGCGGTTGAGGATGTAGACGGCCGCCACCACCGCCCGCCCGAAGATGCCGGCATCCCCTCGCTGAGGAGGGCCCGAGCCATCCCCACAACCGCTCGGTTGCGCTGCCGACGACGCCGCTCGCTGCGCGGTCAGACGGCGAGGAGTAGTGGCGCCGAATGCCCTCATCGCAAAGACGACGCGACCACCGCCGTGAATTCGCCGCCGTTGTTCTGCGCGCAAGACGCGCAGCCTGCGCCGCGACTCCGCCTCCGCAGCGACTGCGTGCGCTCGATGGCGCCCGCAGCCTCTCCCTTGCCGCCGAGGACCATCACCACATGTAGCGGGAGAGGTCGCCGACGAGCGCAGGAAGTAGCGTCGTCTCCGGTGTGGCGGTGTCACCGGCCACACAAGTCCCGTGCACGAGCTCGAGCCTCTCCTTGGCTCTAAACTTCGCCCGGGAAAGGGAGTCGCCCGCTTTGTCAACACGCAGACGCCGTCAGAACCGCTCCACATGGTCAAGGCACGGCAGCTCGCACCATTTTCGCAGACCGAGCCGCCAGGCCTCAGTGAAGGTGCCCAAAGCGCTGCGTGCATCGCCACGCCTCGTCGTCCCGACGAGCGGCGAGACAGAGGGTTGTGCCACCGCACGTGAAGAATGTAGAGTCGATTTTCGCCTCGTTACCTTGGCAAGAAGGCGGCGAAGATCCCAAACCGCAACACCCGTGCTCGATCTCGACCATGAGCCGTTCTCATCCACCGTCCCAAGCCGATGATGGAGTTCCGCAGATCGGGATGTAGTAGACACCGTGAGCGCCTGTGCTCACCGACACGGAGGTGAGGATGACGGAGCCGACGCCTTGATTTCCACGCCGAGGCGCCCCAAACTTGACGGAGCCTCTGACGCTAGAGTCAAACTCGGCGAAGAACTCCCGTCGACCGGTCATGTGATGGGTGGCGCGGTGTCGAGGCACCACCCGTCGCCTTGTTGTTGCCGAGCCGAGCCGAGGAGGCGTGTGCTTTTGGCTCGTCAAGGTGGAGGAGAGAGCCGCTGCGCCGGTGCGGCCGGAGGTAGTTCGTTGCTCGCATGAGCAATGAACGAGCGGCCGCCTCCTCCGCGCTGACGTGGGCTCGGCCGCCGTGGTCGCCGACACCCTTGGCCCAATGACCAAGCTTGCCGCAGATTGTGGCAACGCCTCGCGTCGGCTTTTGCTTGCCAGCGGCGCCGCCTGGCGCCCACGGTCATCACCCTAAGACGCCCTCGCGCCCGCTCTGGCGTCTTTGCGCGCGCTTGCCGCGATGCCACGCTGCGTCGCTGTCGTGGAAGAAGGCTCCCTTCTTCCCGCCACCTGGCGAGCAACCCATCGCTCCCGCGTGAGGAGGAGCTTCCGCCAATGGTGACGGGTCCCGAGAGGCTGTGGCTCCTCGTTGTCAACGACCTTGAGGCGACCCATCGCCTCGATCGTCATCGTGGAGAGGTCCAAGAGAGACTCGATCGAGCGAGCCATCCGCTTGTACTTCTCTGGGACGCATGGAAGAGCTTTTCCACGCCTCTCCTCGCCGTAGGTGTCGCCGCCGAACCGCACCGCTACCGCAATGCAGTGTTGAGACGGAGGGCAAAGTCATCCATGTCCTCACCGCTTGAAGGCCGTGCTCCCCACCCGCGCGGCGCTGCGCAGTAGACTTGCGCGCGGTCCGCCGCCGATGCGTCCGCAGCGATGGCATCCCAAGCCTCTTTGGCGATCCGCTTGTTGGTAAGCGAGAACCGCATCTCAAGCGGATCGCGGCGATGAGAGCATCCGCGCCGTCGATCCTCGGTCGTAGTCGACGCCGCCAGACGGACCGCATCCCACATATGCCGCACTGAGCTCACCTCATCACCGCAGCCCCACTCGACGTAGTTGGTCTTGGTGAGGGTAGGCCATCCGCCGGGGACGACGCCCCCGACAACGACTGGTACTCGTGGTGACCACGGTGCATCGCACGGGAGAGAGCGCGTCGCTGTGAAGGCCGCGCCTCCGTCGACCCGTCACGCCGCCGCCGGCGTGCCTCCTCCAGAGCGCCGGCCGCGCCGCCGCCGTTCGGGCTACCGCCACGCTCGTGGGCGCGCGCGGCGCCATCGCGCCGCCGCCGCCGCTGCCTCCTCCTCGGTGCCGCCAAGGTCTGCGTCGGTATTGTCATCGCAGAGATGGAGCTGCTGAGCCGCGCTGAGAACCTTGACCTCCGCTGCCGCCGACGCGCCGTGACCGCCGCCGCCGCTTCCGCCTCCGCTCTGCCGCCGCCGCCCGCCGCCGCCGCCTTGACGCCTTTTCACGCCTGGCGGCGGCCGCCGCTGGCTGCCTGCCGCTTTCGCTGCTGGCGAAGCTCGGCTGTCACGACGCCGCATGCTCGAGGCGATCGAAGGCCGAGATCGCCCGCGGACATGGCGCGCCATCGTGGGCATTGCGTGGAGAGGTCGCTCGACGAGCCGCCGCCTGCCTCCGGAGAGGAGTGAGCGGGGACAACGGAGCCGCCGCCGCGTACGGGCCGCCATGAGGTCGGAGAAGGAGATGAGCAGGAGATGCTCAGGCTACAGGATAGTATGGCTCTGATACCACTTGTTACTCGCTGGACTCTTGCTGTTGGTGATAGCAAGATCCTTACTCTCATGGAGAGGAAGACACTTGGAGATGGGGCAATTTTTTCTATTTCTCACACAATGCCTTACCAACCTGAGGGGTTGGGGATACATATTATAGGTCGCCAACCGCCCAAGCATATGCTAAGATGTTGTCCTAGATGCTAAAGCAGATCTTTGTCCTAGATCTTGTCCTAGATGCTAGTCAAGGATGCTAAAGCGGATCTTGTCCTTGATCTTGTCCTAGATGCTAGTCAAGGATGCTAAAGCAGATGCTGTCTAAAGCAGATGCTGTCCTAGATGCTAAAGCAAAAGCTGTCCTAGATGCTAAAGCAGATGCTGTACAAAGACCGCAGTACAAAGACTTATTCATCACTACTAACAGAACATCTTAAATAAGAGAGAAAACTATGTCAGGTAGTAGTTGATACCATTTGCAATGGCAATTGCGCCAAGTGCATGCCTGGTGTAATTTGGAGCCTGAGCCGTGAACTCAAAAGTGTAGTAAGCCCTTCCGTCAACATCATTCTGGGCAATGAAATGCATCTTGTG
The DNA here is from genome assembly GCA_036346245.1 of Bonia amplexicaulis. Lineage (NCBI taxonomy): Eukaryota > Viridiplantae > Streptophyta > Magnoliopsida > Poales > Poaceae > Bonia > Bonia amplexicaulis. The sequence continues at coordinate 1,225,125 of CM070741.1, forward strand.
AGTTTAGCAACAAAAGAATAAGATATTTCCTTTGCAAAAGGGAATAGCATGGAAAGTTGTAAAAAAAAGAGGGATGTTGGACAAATTATCACTTGATTCAAACACCCTGAATGCAAAAGTACTAGTTTGCATAAAGGTTTGATATTATAGCTGCGCTTATCTCTGTCCAGTTTTGAAAAACGTTACCACATGTTAGAATAATGAACAGGACTCCTCAGAAACAATAACAAAGACAGCACACAGCAGCAAATGCATAATGCTTAGTAGTAAGCCATAATCTCTTTGTAACTAGAAGTACACAGGGATGGATCCCTAAAGAAGTAGGTTCATGCAGATTCCTTTGGAACTAGAAGTACTATTGGGAAACTCCACTTATTCTGCTTCCATATCTCAAGTTTCAAATAGCAACAGATGTAAGTGTACAGAAGGATTTCCATCAAATACATTTCTCGGCGTTCTGTTGATTTATGTGCCTCAGCATTATATGATGTATCGTAGAACAGATCGATTTTACTACATGTTTACCATTACTTCATATGGCATTTTCAGAGAAAAGTTTTACAGCCTATTGGCTCAACATTATCAGATATTCAGACATAGGACAGTTCAGTAAGACTGGGGTCTCTTCCAACATTTGACATGCATCAGCACACATGAAATTATGTAGTGATAGAAATAGACAGCACTTTTTTTTGCCATGCATTCTGTGACACCATGGATGAAAAATTGGAAAAAGAAGGCACACCTCTTTCGCCTCAATTAACTTTGTCTTTTGCGAAGGTGGAGCTAGAACTTTTCGTATCAAAGCCTCAGCAACCTGGAGAGCGCAGCATAATGGATCAGAAATCATGTTTCCTTTCTTAATATAAAGCCAGCAATTGCTGGAAAAAAGGATCAGAAATCATAATTGAACATTTTTCCCTGTATAAATGGCCTGGTTTGATCCAATATATGAAAAAAAAGAAGAGTAGACCTGATCTGGAGGACCAAGCTCACGGATATCTTGCTTGCTGGTCGGAATCGTGTTGATGCTCACACTCTCCAAAGGCTCTATGACATCTTTGTACACCTTATCTTGCCCTTGCACAACCACTTCCTGGATAATCATCATTAACCTCACATTACCATAAAGGAAATACCTTGCGCAACAGGGCAGTTCAGATTAACTAGTAGCCTGAACTATGCTTCTCTTCAAGTAGAGCGTAGACACTGATTCTTACCTGCCATCCAAACGGGTAGAGGAAGGAGTACCCAACTTTCTTGTCGGTGACAGGCAGGAACCCATTCTTAGCCTCTGCTGCGACTATAACAGATCAGAATCGCACTCAGACACATGGTTTTGACCAAACAAACCACATTCACAAGTGTGTTTGCTACTGCACTGTCAAGTGCGCATGGATGCAGAGTACTAGTATTACCCTTGATCATTTTTCACTGCTGCTAAATTCGAAGAGCAACTCACATGCTGCCGGATTAGGCCGAGACAGAAGCGCGGCGGCCCCGCCACAAGCACCTGTCGCCGCCCGGAGCTCTCCTCTGCGTGACCTCGCATAATATGGCAACGTCACAAATACTTATAGGAAGGAAACTGACAGCACTCGGTGAATGAAGCGACAGATACCGACCGTTGGCGGTGGTTTGCCGCGTAGGGTTCGCGGAGGAGGCGACCGGCCTGACGGCGCAATGCCGCATACGGAGCGACGGGGTCTTGGGACGATGGTCCGCGGCCGTGGGGGAAGCGTGGCGAGGGAGGGGGAGGGCGGCGGTGGACACAGCTGTGGCGGCCATGGGGGCGGGAGGTGAACGCGGATAGAGGGAAAGGAGGCGACGACGAAGGTGAGGCGTGCGGACTCGGTGGTGCGGCTGTGACCGCGAGTAGGATTTCGCTTCGTCTCTGGTCCACACGAACCCAGCCGAGAGATACGCACGACTGCAGGACGACGCACGGCGGCACGGGGAGCTGACTGGCATATACCTAGCCAAATGGGCCGCAAGACCCCCCACACGGCACAGCACGAGTCAAGATAAGACATGAGCGGATAGTCAGGCATAGTCAGGCATGGCTAGCTGAATAAGTTATCGTACCATGTCAGTCTACATGCTTGCAATTTGACTCAGGCATAACATAAAGAAGAGTCAGATTAACCCAGACACGTTTAGCCTAATGGGACATTGGTAGCCTGTTGAGCATGATGGCCTAGTTCGACACTGCCTAGCTTGCAACCGCCGTTGCTACCTGCGGCTCAGTGCCGCCCATAGCTACATCGCAAGAGAAAAGGGCTAAAGGCGGTGGTCGGCGGGGAGGGAGGTTAATGAGTGGGATAGCCGGAGAGAGGAGGCGGCAACCGACGTGTGCGGGGATGGAGGAGACGGCGGTGACTGGGGAGGGAGAAAAGAGGCCAACAAGGGTAGGACCGTGAGGGAGAAGGCGGTGGGGGCAGTTGACCGGTGGCATTGGCGTCATAGTTCTACAGTCGTATGCGGTAGTGTGGCAATGGCAAGACCGTAGGGGCCAGGGGGCAAGGGCCAAGGGGGGCACTAGCAGTAAATTTATTGCTAGTCGCAAGTAAGTTTGTTGTCAGTCACAAAGTAATTTTACTGACAATCGTAAGTAGTTTTCCTGATAATTACAAGTATTTTTACTGCCTATAAAGTAATTTACTGACAATCGCAAGTAATTTTTCTGACAGTCACAGGTATTTTTACTGCCAGTCACAAATATTTTTACTTGCAAGTAATTTGCCAAGTTACCCATCCACACTCAGAAGAGTACAACAACCATAACATAAGTAATTTTATTGCCATCCGTAAATAATTTTATTGCACTACCATATGAGAGTTATTGTACTCTTTTGAGCAGACCTAGTCTCCTAGAAGAGTTTGGGTAAATGACGTGCCGTGCCTCGGCATGATATTATGTGTGCCGTGCCGGGTTGGCCCATTAGATACTGGTCCAAGCATGATACGTTCGATCGGCCCGGTATAACTCGTTTACTATTTATATTGTAACATGCCTAGACCAAGCTAATAGTACCATATTTTGGACCAAAATGGTTTATCTGGCCTATTTGGTCAGGTCAACTGGCTGGCTGGGCTCGGCAGCGGCGGTGGGAACTGTGGTCTACGGCACGCGTCGCCGGCCCATATTTGCATCGGAACGACGGAACAGGTCGTTTCGTGTTAGGCTTCAGCCCGGCCTATTTTCTTCGAACACACCGCACGACCCTCTCTTCACCTTGTCGCCTCGCCTCCCATCGCGGCGTGCCGTGCGGTTGCCGGAGCCGAGTTAGGGCCGGAGTCTGGAAAGGAATCGGCCGAGCCTACTCCGCCCGTCGACACAGGATTCCAGGTGATTGCTGCAGCTTGCTCACTTCCCACTCGTCAGCATCGAACTGTTTCTTGAAATCATCTATGCTTAGATTGGACGGCCTGCTGACGACGAAATTGCGTTCGAGTTCGTCCATCTGCTGCACTGAACTTACAAAATCTGCAATCCAATTGGGGGTACAAGGACTTCAAACATCGCTCAACACAGTTTTTATCCAGGTTTGTTCGCACTGGGAAAAAAATGAAAGTACAGTTTTTCATCCGGGTTCTCTTCGCACTGAAGACCCTAGTATCCATATCTAAAACGACGTACATCATTACACTTGAACTAGCAGCTACTACTCTGCAGTACCGGATTGTAGCGCAAGGATATTATTGTCAATTCCACTTACCACTTTCTTGATCTTATAACTTCCTTAGTTTCTGTGCCAAGTCAAAATACGATGTTTAATCAAAATACCAACAAGGGGCGAAAAGGGAAGTAAAAAAAACTTCTGAATGCTGAGACATTGGTACTGTTTGTATTAGCTTGTAAAAACTATTTTTCTATATAAAATATTTTTATAGTGTCTCATTTTTAAATGAAATGACTTTTTAAGATAGAGTCTGCTAGTCGATTGTATTATACACTATAATAACTTTATTTTTATCAGTTAAAATCATACGCAAGTTTTTCTTTATAAAGTTTTCTACAAGCTGTTATTATTTATCAGCTAAAATAAAAAACTATCAATAAAAACTAATATAAACACCCCTGTTAAGCTCTCCTATTTTTTAGAAATGTACCTAGGCGCTGCTGCTAGTTTCTGAAGAACTCCAAACAGTGCTCTTGGTCCAGGTTTCTGCTCCAAAATTTCTTGTAGTACTCGTCGTAAGTGTAGTTCCTGTAGACGGCCGTAGAGTCCTCGCTGACGAGCTTCTCGGCGGGGCCAATGAGCACGTCGTTGCAAGGGCACAGGAAGGACGCGATGGACATCCTTACTCTGTCAGAGTTGACTACGGCACGGTGCCAGACGCTCTTGTATCTGCCATTACTCAGCGCCTGCAATGAAAATTTATTTACTACTTCTGCACAAGGGTATAGGTAGCAGTGCTTGTAGACTATATACAATGCCACTAGCCCATTTTGAAATTGCTGACACAGGAGCTATACAGTGTAGCTGTTTTAATTGTGTATGCTACATGGAGTATTATATGCTTCCACACAAAGTTTTGCAATTAATTATTGGGCTGTTCATCAGTCCTTTTTCTACAGTTCTTTTGTTGTTGGTCAAGGGCTTGTCTTATGCGGATGTAACTAAGCTGAAGCAGATCCAACGATATTTTACCGCGCTTCAAACAGTTTGCACTGTCTGCTATACCTACCTAGGTTGCTTACCACAAGATATACCTTGAATGCATAAGAATACTGCAATTGATCTTGGTTAGATCTTCTGCAATCAGGCAAGACATACACATATATATAATTGCGTTGCACCTAGAAGGTGTGTATCACCTGCAGTTGATCACCAATATTGATCACCAGCGCGTTGGGACGTGGATTCACAGCGATCCATTTGCCTTCCTTGAGAACCTGCAGTCCAGCCACCTGCTGGTCCATGAGAAGGATGGTGAGGGCATTCGGGTCCGTGTGCGCCGGAAGGCCGTACGTCAGGTCCGGTTCCGGGCACTTGGGGTAGAAGTTCACCGCCATGTGCTGCTCCTGCTCGCCGAGAACCTTCTTGATGTGGTTTTCTTCCAGGCCCAGGCTCTCGGATATCGCTCCACAGAGTCTGAAGCCGAGCTCCCGAACTTCTTTGCAGTATGTGCTTACGATCTCCCTGACGTATAATGGTCAAGAAAATGTGCCTGGTTAACAACTTGATCACAAAACTTGCAAGTAGCTAGATTTTTTTCTTTTTTGGCTTTTTTGCAATGATTTAGCAGGTGTACGCAATCGGTACTAGTGGATTCCTAGCAGGTGAGATGCTCCCAGAACTCATCATGCATGTGACAGCCTCATCGTTTTTGCTGGTGTGATTTCGTGTGATTTGAGTACATGACAAACTGTGGTTTATAATTTTCTAGTATAAAATTTTAAATTTTAACTGTTTGTAACAGAGAGTACGAAAAAGGATACTACTTACGTGTGATTTTGGCCGATATAGATGAATTCGGTACAGTGTCTACTACATTGACTTATAGACTCCGCTTTGAAAAGACATACCGATTAAAAGCTAGTTACTATAACATAAATAAAAAACCATAAGAACAAAAATAGCCAGCCCTTATTTCCTATCTTGAACTTATTTTTCTGAAAGCACGAGCTGTATCTGCCGTCGAAATTGTTTAAAATGGAGGGCTTGCCTCTAGCACATGGTAGAGTCGTTCAAGGTACAGAGTGGTTAGTCTGGTTTTTTCGGACTTTCTTGAACCGTCCTTCAGTATCACGAGGAAAGAAAAAAGATTGGTTTCCCTGTATGTCTATAGTTGAAGCTTGAAAACGTCAATAATTTTGCTTTGGTATTCGTGAGTAGAGATTTAAGAGATGTGCATTTTCCCAGCGAAAAATAATGCTGAAACACGAGGACTTGAAATTAACATTATGAATTGGAAAGGTAGCCACATAATTTGTCCTATTCAAATAGCAACACAAGTTTAATGGTCGGCCTATTCTATTTCTTTAAGCACTTCGCATTAATTTTAGCAATCTAGGTCCAGTGAGAGAACTACTTGCAGTCTTTACAAGCGAGCAAGGATAGTAATGGAAGCAAGAAATGGTCGCTGAGCTTGATGATACCTGAAGGGTGGTGGATTGGCTGGCCAGTCCGGGACGAACTGCTCGAGCGGGTGGCAGTGCAGGCGGAGGTAGTCGCGCCAGTTGTGCACGGTCTCCTTGCGCACGTTGAAGCTGGTGGACAGCCGCATCTTCTTGGCCGGGTCGTCGGAGTAGAGCTTGGCTTTCTCCTCCGGCGGCAGCCGGAAAAACTCGTGCGCCACCGCCATCACTGCCATCATCAGCTCCACAGGTATCCCATGGTTCAGCACCTGATGAATTAATTTCACACGACAGTGGCCAAAACAGAACACTGAGTCAGGTCCATCCCTTCACTGTCAATATTGTTGGAGGAGTCACTAGGAATCTTGTTGCAGCACGGAATGAGCTTGAAAGAAATTGAAGTGTAACCTGGAAGAAGCCGTGGGAGCGGCAGGCGGCGCCGATCTGGGAGACGACCGCGGCGCGGTCGGGGCTGGCGAGGTCGACGACGGGGATGTGCGCGTCGGGGACGACCTCGTCCAGGCGCGGGCGCTGCGTCTCCGGGCGGACGTAGCTTGCGGGCAGCTTGTTGTGCACGGCCGTGGAGATGAGCTGGTCCGCCATGCGGTTGCCGTCGCGGTCGCCACTGCAGAACCTCGCGATGCACCAACGCCGAGCAGCATGCGTGTGTATAAATAGATATAATAGATGCCACGAGGCACGAACAGAGGAAGCCGCACCGCGCTTTGAGCGGGAGGAGATCGAGGGGGGACCCCGCATGTCATCAAGCCGTGGCACGCAGCTGTGCGGTCGGAATAGATGGAGACTACGCGTCCAGTTGACTTGGTACGTGGTAGTCGTCAGTGGCAGGGAAGGGCGTGGCGTCATGGCCGTGACGGCAGCACCGTTTGGCAACATTCGTGCACTGTTTTGCGCGTGAGCGATGAGCTTTGCGTCCTCGCCTAGAGTTTGCCGCGTGTGGACAACATTTGTGTCGCGCTCTTACGTGTGATGGAAAGTAGTATATTTGTAGCCAGTTAATTTGCATGGATTCAACAACCATACACACGGGCAATCCATTCTGTGGACATGCGCACGTAGACGGATTTTTTTAACGAATAATCTATTTTTTATTTAAAATAATAGAAATATATCTGTAGCAATATTTTTTTTACAGAAATAGACTTCAGTCGCTCAACGGTTGTACGATTGGAGCCTATCGCCCAACGGTCAGGAAACACACATGCAATCCACCGACTGTTGGACGAATTATTGCAGTCGCCCGATGGTTGGGCGACTGGAGTCCAGTCGTCTAACGGCCAGACGACTTGGGGGGAGGGGTTAAAAAGGGGCCGCCACCCTCAACAGAAAGAAAAGAAAGAAAGAAGAGAAGCCGAAGAAGAGCAGCCGGCCGAGGAGAGGAGAGGAAAGAAAAGAGAGAAGAGAGAAGAGAAAAGGACAGGGAGGGGAGGAGAGGAGAAGAGAAGAGAGGGAGGAGAGAAAAGGAGAGGGAGAGGAGGAGGATGAGAGGAGAGGGAGGACGGGGGGAGAAGAGAGGAAGAAGGAAATCTAGGTAATTTTTTTATTTGTAGTGTTGTATATTCAGTACATATTATTTACTGTTAATGTTAGTACAAAATTATAGATGTAGATAGAAATAGTTCAATTTTTTGTATAGAAATTTTAGTTAATCTAGTTTTAGAAAATTAGCAGCCGTAGAAGAGGAGAGGAGAGAAAAACCTAACCCAGCCAACACTTGATAGTCCGTGTCGTGTTAACCTAACCCAGCTGGTCCGAGAAGGAAGAGCTCACGAAATATCAAGTGCTTCTCGCAGTGGATCGAGAGAGAGCCATTGGAGAAGTGGTCGCTGTTGCACGACACAGACGACGCAAGGTACGGCATAATGACGACTAACCTTGCAAAGGTGTACAATTGGGTTCGCAGGGGCCTTCGTTCTCAGCCCCTTGTCGCGCATCGTGGAAGTTGTTATTCACAACACAATCGGCTACTTTAGGGAGAGGCACGCGAATGCCGCACTTCATGCGGCCAATCCCCAAGCATTGTACTCGTCGAAAATTACGACATACATGAAGATTAAGGCACAGAAGGGCCAATTGCACACAGTGCACGTCATGGGAAACAGGGAGCATCGTTTCGATATGGTACTCCGTGATAGAGCCGGATTTGGGACGGCTCGTTCCCTTGTTACCCACGAGGTATGCCTTGGAGATCGTGCAAACGAACCTAGCTGTATGTGCAACAAGATGAAACTGTTACACAAGCCATGCTCTCATGTCCTCGCTGCATGCGAGACTGTGGGCATGGATCCTTCGAACTTCATGTCGGAGTACTTCTTCAAGGAGAGAGTAGTGCATAGGTGGTATGGGGAGCTCAGGGGGTTCAGGTTTGTGGGGAACTTTGCCACTTGGACATTGCAGGGAGGACCTGGATTCCAGATGTTAACATGCTGAAGAGTGGGAAGGGTCGGCGACAGAGCCGCTGTATTAGAAATGATATGGACGAAGCGCAAGCCGGAGCATCTGATGCACATTGAAGGCGATGAGGTCAGGAGGGGCACACAGCTAGACGATGCAGCGCATGTGCTGATCAGTAGACAGAGCGGCATGGTGTGTAGTACTAGTTGTTGGAGACTAGAAATAAATTTCTATTATAAACTGTATTTTGTTAGTAGACACTTTTGACGTGTGGAATGTCGTACTAAATGTATCATATATTTCATGTACCGTTTGTGTAATTGCTATGTTACATCCCCTTTTTAGTAATGTAGTTGGTGTTATGCTGGTAGCCTAGTATTGCTCTGTTTATTTACTTACAAGTTCTATTTACTATTACTTTACATGCGATGTTTTTGGTTCCGTATAAATGCTAACTTGAATTCATTTTGCAGGTATGGCTTGTGATCTTCGTGAGTCGGACTGGCCCTACAGCCTGTTGGATGAGCACGTTGACCGGCTGCATCGCGCTTCCCGTCGTGTCCCGCCTACAGGGAGCGCGGAGGAGCCAGCTGAGCCAGCTGAGTCTAGAGGGTTTCCGCATGGATAGAGTCTAGGCGGAGTCCAGTGGGCCTTCGTGCAGATAGAGTTCAAGAGACCTCCATGCTAACGGAGTCCAAGAGAGATGTCAAAAGGACCTATGCACGGATGGAGTCCAGGGCCGAGTCCAAGAGACCTCTATGTGGACAAAGTCCGAGTGAGGAGTCCAGAGGACCTCCGTAAGGATAGAGTTCAAGACAGGAGTCCGGGAGACCTCAATGCGGACGAAGTCCGAAAGAGGAGTCTAGAGGATCTCCATGTAGACGGAGTCTGGGGTGGAGTCTAGAGGGCCTATGCATGGATGGAGCCCGGGGCGGAGTCAGGAGGGGGTCCGAAGGGCCTCCATGCGGATGGAGTCTGGGGCAGAGTCCGGGAAGGCCTTCGGGATGGCATGGACCCGCCTAGCAATCTTCTATGCCTTCATCTTCCTAGGCGGTATGGCTTCTCGCTCAAGCCCGGAAGGCCTTCGGGATGGCATGGACCCGCCTAGCAATCTTCCATGCCTTCATCTTCCTAGGCGGTATGGCTTCTCGCTCGTGGACCTCGTCCGGGATGGGTTCCCTGATGTGTGATGCTACGTCGAAGTTGTCGTGGCTCGAGATAGCGCGGGTACTCTCCCTCAACAATGATATTCAGTGACAACATGTTCGATGGGGAAGAGGAGACTGGAAGCAAATAGAAGAGAAAGAGGGGCAAGATGGGGTTAGTTTGATTGCAGGTAGGGATGAGTGGATGGAGTGGTATAAATCTTAACGACGCGATCTTTCTATGGTATTAATGTGTACTAGGAAAATTCGGAGTTATACCGCAAAACCAGTAATCTTTGGATAAGCGGGGTGCTCATTTGGGCTTTTTTGTGGCTCATGACTTATTTTGTATTGTAACTGCTGATGGCTTTTAGCGTAATTAATTTTTTTGAAAATAAGTTATCCATCACAGATAATACAAACGAATACGAAAAAAAGACAAAGGAGCTCAAAAACCAGAAAAAAGATAGAATTAAAAAAATAATAAAATAGAAACCAAAAATTAAAAGTTAATACCGAAACAAGCGAGGCCTGACCGGATGCGGCTGGCCTACGGCATGGCGATATCTCCTAGAGTTACTGTACATATAACGGCTAAATAATGGGAGATAGAAAAAGGTACAGGAAAGAACGTGCGACTAAAATAATATTAGTGACTTTTCTTTTCCTTTTCGAAGGAAAGATTGTGCCCGTACCGCCATGGAAAACTTTGGTGCCCTGCCCATCACGTTCCACGTCCCCGACATGGGCAAAGATTCCTCGGAATTTCGGAGCCAGTGGAATGAACTGGACCGAGACGTGTTACGTGCATCGAATTCTCGAATCTCTTGTACAACCACTACGCCTTTTGCCCATGCGATAGCGAACCGACGAGAAATTGTATGATTCCCACGTGAAGCTGCAATGCACACTGCACAATGCTACAATGCTTCCACTAAGCTGTGCCCGGGACAGTATCAGTATGGGGATGTTTAAATGGATTTTTTATTTGGTACTACTATACTGGAGCCATTCAGTTGAACTGAAATAAGTTAATTTATGGTTGAAATTATTCTGTGGCTGGCTAAAATTATACTGTAACTGATAGTGACTTATTTAACATAACTAAATTTAAAAAAAAATTAAAAATAAAAAAACAGGTTAGCCAATCATAGACAATGCAAACGAATATGGGAAAAAAAGAACCGGCAAAAAAACTCAAAAAAGCCAAAAGGCCAGAAAAAGATAAAATTTAGGAATAGTAAAAAATAAGCCAGAAGTTTAAGCCGAAATGAGCGGGACCACTACTATCTTAATTTTAAAATTAGTATTATATGATACGAAATTGTAAATCTAGCACCCTTACAAAGCACGAAAAACCCGTGGTCAACACGTGGTTCCTACCGCACCACCCGACGTGGCAGCATTCTCCACCGTGTCACCGCTGGCGAGAGCGGCACTGTTTAGCCGGGCGCAGTAGTAGGTCCTATGAACTTACCGCACCACCTGACCGAGACAGAAACCAAGAGAGATGCCGTGCCCCGGTTCCGCAGCACCATGGCCCCATCTACCGTGCTCTTCTTTATTCCGAAGCAAGCATAGCATATAATACAATACAGATGCTGTACAGCAGAGAAAAAGGAGAAAAATCAGAGTGCATGCTTGGTTGATTGATTTACCACCATGGTGGTGTAAGGCTATCTATAATGTAGAGAGTGCTAGATTTATCATCTTATTATCATACCACATTGGTGCTAGATTTATTTTTTTCACAGTGTTTAGCACCTCGTCTCTCTTCCACAACTAAATAAAATATCATTTCTTTTTCTCCACCACATTCTCTCTCTTGTTTAGCTGACAAATAGACCCATTACTTTTTTTAATTGAGGTAGCACCAGTGCGCCTTCATTCGCTTACAAATATCATTTCTTTTTCTCCACCGTGGCACCACTCGTTGCAGTGGCTAGCAACGAAGCAAGTGGGAAAAAAGTTCGCTAGCACCGTTGGCTGCACATGGCCTAAAAGAAAAGGCAGCCAGCGCAAGGAATTTGTCGAAAAGGACGCGCTTACGTGGGGGCACGCCATTGGTCCGGACGCGTCACAGGCGTGCCACATGGCTTGCTTCGAATCGAGTCCTCGGGAGAAAACACCGATGAGTCCTTCATTTCTTTCCGTTTCCATTGCGCTGGCTGAACTGATCACGTTACTACGGATCATGCACCGAATCTTGGCATGGGCAGTAAATGGAAGGAATCTTCTTGGTTTTACTCGGAAGTTATTTCGTACTCGATAAAGAAGTCAGATTTATAATTTCATGTTGTATAGAGTTAATTTCAAAATTAAGATGATATGACAGGATTAAATAAAAAAACTCGTTTAAATGTGATGTTTCCGGAGCCTATTTCGAGGAAGTATCGTTGTGTCACTCGAGCTAAGGAGAAAAGTGCTTCTACATTCTAGTATTCTACTAAAGACTGAACTGTACAAATCTTAGAGCAGTTGGTCAATGTCACTGGCCAATAATGCAATAGACCTTCAGGAACTAACCATGAACATCTTTGTCAGGTGATGAAGACTGTTCACCGGCCCCGCTCGTTTGGGTTTGAGCTTTTATCTTTCAGCTTATTTTTTACTATTTCTAAATTTCGTTTTTTTTTCTATTTTTCATAATTTTTGAGCTTTTTTGCCGGTTCTTTTTTTTTCCTGTATTCGCTTGCATTACACGTGCCGAGCTAACCCGTTTTTTCATTTTTAAATTTGATTATATCAAATAAGCTACCATCAGATATAGTGTAATTTCAGCCAACTATAAGCCACAAAAATTCAGCCTAACTAAAGCACCACCTAAGGATATCTGAAGTTCTGAACTACAGTTTGAACACTGAATATTGATAGCTATTACTTCAGATCGGACCCATGCGATGTAGTTATTTCGCAAAAAATCCTAGAGTTCGCTGGAGTATTTGGATGTACACGCATCTGAGATGAGATAGGCATGATCCTTTGCAGTCCACGTGTGCATGAGTAGGCGCCGACGTCCTTCATGGATAGATTTTCACTACTAAAAGCTAAACGATCTAGTCAACAATCCGTGTGGAATTTTACCGTCACTCCTCGCCTATCCAAGAATCATTGTACTCCATCATGGCTTTATCCGCAGGTACGCGTCAAAAGATAGCAATCCTAATTGCCACAACTACGAAAAGCAAACAGGTAGACGTCTTTTTTACACTGGAGAACGACTAAGAATTCGAAGTTGTTTTTTTGCCAACCTTTGACTGCTGTTGGCCTATACGATTACCTCGGACCGTAAAAACTCCGCTCGTTTCGGTTTGAACTTTTGATTTCTGACTTATTTTACACTATTTATAAATTTTGTATTTTTTTTATACTTTTGGCTTTTTAAAACTTTTTTACTAGTTCTTTTTTTGTATTTGTTTGTATTATACGTGATGAGCTAACATGTTTTTTCTATTTTTAAATTTTTAAAAATTTAATTATGCTAAATAAGCCTCTGTCAGCTACAATATTTTTTTCAACCATCTATAATACTTTTCAGCCATACGCCACAAAAAAAAGCTCTTTTGAAACTAGAGAAATTAGAAAATAAGCTCGATCGTAGCTTCAGCTTTAGCGGTGAATGAATAATAGACTAATGGTGCATGTATGCATGGATGGATTCGTCAACATACCATGTGCTCTCTTGAGGAGATATATCTCCCCAAAGTTCATTAGGTCTCGAAAACCGCAAGTTTGACATGCCACATACATATATACATGCACACATGCACACATACACACAAACAATCAAACGTACATATATACATACACACAAAAACAATCAAACATACATACAAACATATATGTACCCAAATCAATACCAATTGATGTGCTTTAAGATTTATGACGTTTGACATTAGTATCTTTATATATCTATAAAAAAGTGTATTCGAGATATCAAATCCTGAAAAAATTAAATTGATCTTTAGTTTAATTATTTTGAGCTAATTTTATGGTTTATAATCATTATAGTCACACTAAATTCAAAAGTAGATCAAATAGTTTGAACTGAGTTTAAAATTCACTTACCGTAAATATAGCAAGCGTATGAAATATTTCATACTCAAAACTCCAAAATTTGAATGATCGTATACGTGGAGATGGTTATTATTGAGTTGAATGCCTCCGCACCCAAGTGCCTTAGGTAATTCACCTCTGAATATATATATATATATATATATATATATATATATATATATATATATATATAGAGAGAGAGAGAGAGAGAGAGAGAGAGAGAGAGAGAGAGAGAGAGAGTATATATATACACATGGGTCGTGAATGATCCGATCCAAACTAAAGTTGCTTACAAGCAACCATAAATCGAGGATAGTACTAGTAAATGTTGATGTCACTGTTTGACAAGTTAACATCCTATAGACCTAAACAAGTGTTTTAATTATCTTAAGCAATGCATACGCCGCAAGTTAACATCTCCATACGTACGTATATGTATGTAACAAAAAGTCAACTTTGCAAGGCTAAATAATAATAAACAAAACCAACATTTCAGCTAAGACTTATATTATGCACGATTATGAAGCATCCAGAGCTAAAATGAGAGCCTTTCTGTTGGACTTGGACCTTCAAGAAGCTAGTTAGCCAAGCAAAAATAATGGTGGTATATCTGCATGATTGCTTGTCGATCGGTACACTAGGGAGACGGTGAAAGCCGCGTTATAAGGAGAAGCTTAGCTCTAGATGCAGTTCTAGCTTGGTTGCAAGTAGTCGTTCGTTCTCTCTGTCAAGGTATAGCCAGTTCATGATGATATTTGGGGACTATAGGAGAGCCAATTTTCTCGAGAGATGACCGCACAAGCTGCTTGTTTTCTGACAAATCAAATCAGGGAGGGTAGTACAGGTATTCTTTTCAGAGAAGAAGGCAAAAGCTTAGTGAAACTAAAGTAAGTATCGTCACTTGCTTCACCCACCAATTCAGGAAGTAGGTTGGAACTCGGCAAACCGAACTTGCTTTTGGAGTGGTAGGCGACCGAAGCAGAAAGAAGGTAGCCGAAAATGCACAGAAGGTAACCGATCTGATCGGCCCGAAGGCCTGGTGCGGAAGTTCTCTTTCAGAGCCCCAGCCCATGGAATGGTTGGACACGTGAAAATCCTAGGCAATTCAGGCCGGATGCCTCTTGACCGACCCGCAGACCAAACGAACCATCAGCCTGTGCAGGCGATTGGGTGGGCCTTTCGGTGAGTAGCCTGGATTGCTCTCTGCTGGGCTTGCAGCCTCGTTGCGGATAAACTGATGCCTTTCTCGTCTGCCTTATACCTCTCTCTCAAAAAAAAAAAAAACTGATGCCTTTTCTTGCTCTCAAAAAAAAAATGATGCCTTTTCTGTACTCTAAAAAATGATTCCTCTACAAAATAAAATAAAATAAAATACTGATGTCTTCTCTAGAGAGAGAGTTGATCCTTTCTCTCCCATTTTCAAATCAATATTTATCTGTGAGCACACGCTAATCTCAAGAAAACTTGAGGTGAGATTCACATGCATTAGCCCCATTCAATTCGTTTTTTAGCTACTTCTGACTTTGGGTTATTGGCTCTGAAATTATACTATAGCGGCTGTTAGTTTTTTTAATTATTCGATTAAAGAAAAAAGCAAAAAAAAAAAAACCAATGTGCTCATTTTGGCTGGAAGCCTGAAGTCAGAACCCAAAGCCGCAATGAACTAGGTTTTGAAACTATTGGGAAACCTGCGTCTGGGCCTGCAAGCCTGGCTCATGGTAGACACATCACCCTTTAGTCTATAAATAGAAGGTCCCAATAGTTGTAACTTGTACCTTTTAGAGAAAAAAGCAATAAAGAAAGGAGTTCCTACATCTTTCTGTGTTCAATTTGTTATTTGTTCTTGCATTATCTATGTTTTGATCCATCATCTATCTAGGAGGAAGCTCGGGCTGGACTCGCCAGCGATAGTTTCTCAACAAATTATCAGCACGAATCGCTCTGGTGGATCGAAGGTAATCATCGAAGCACTAATCTACGGTGCAAATCCGCTCTAATCTACCACGAGCTCAATTGAAATCGCCAGCTAAGCCGATCGGTAGATTTGCACAAAAGAGTAGATATCGATTGCACTGTAGATTGAAAAAAGAGAAGAAATCGCAACTAGCCATTCGCTACACGCGCCGCCGCACACGGCCGCACCGTCGACATCCTCCGACTGCACACACACCACTTGCACGCGGCTGCACCCATACGCCCCATCGTGCCGCTGTGTCGTGGCGCCGTCCATACGCGTGGCGCCGCCCACACATGGCCGCATGGAGCACCACCACGTTGAGCGTCGTTGCCAGCTTGGAGCCACGCCGTAGCTCGCCCGTCACCCGCCACCTCTTGGAGCGTCGCTGCTGACCCTCGCATGGCTACCATCACGTTGAGCGCCGCCGCCAGCCCTGCACGGCCGCTCCATGTTGCGCACCAATGAAGATAAGCTCCGCACGAGCACAACCATCGCACCACCGCAAGGTGTACTGCCGTCGCTCGCTCTGCACGAGCCACAGCCATCACACCGCCGCACGGTGTGCTGCCACCCACCCCACATGCCACGCCACCGCCGCTCGCTCCACGCGTACTACCGCACGCTTCGCATGGTGTGTAGCCACCCCAGTCCCTGCAAGCGACGTCGGCTCCCAGTTGCCTACCCCACACAGCGCGCTGTCGCCGCTCGCCCCGCACGACGTGCCACCACCCGAAAGCCCGCAAGTGCCACCGTCTCTCAGTTGCCCGCCACACCGCCTGTCCTGGCCGCCGGCCCTCCACGGGCGTGCCCGCCACCACCACGCATGAACAAGGGTAGGGAAACCCTACCCCCCTTTTTTGAGACGACTGGTAGGGAACCACCTCCACGGAAGCAAAGACCTTGGACTATTCTACAGAAAGAACCAAGACCTAAATATGACTAGCTATGCAGATGCTAGGTATCTGTCAGACCCGTATACAGCTAGGTCACAAACAGGCTATGTATTCTTATGTGGTGGAACTGCAATTTCATGAAAATTATCTAAGCAAAGTCTTGTATTATCTTCGATGAATCACTCAGAAATCATAGCACTATACGAAGCCACACGAGAATGTGTTTGGTTTCAACGAATGATTCATCACATCCAGCAGTCATGTGGATTGAATACTGTGTAAGCTCATACAATTATCTATGAAGATAATACAGCTTGTGTTGCATAAGTGCAGACGAGTTATGTGAAGAGTTATTTTACAAAACATGTCAACACCAAGTTTTTTTGATACTCATGAGTTACAAAAGATGGATGAAATTAAGATACTGCATACTAAGTCATGTGAAAATCTTACAGATTTATTCACTAAGTTATTTATAGCATCTAACTTTGAAAGGTGTATACGTGGAATTAGAATGATAAAACTTAGAGAAGTGCAGAACTCAAGGTGAGATTTTTCTCGAACTAACTATTAAAACTTCATCACGAAGATTGAGTACTCAAAGAATAAATTCTGTAGATTAAATAAAATTGGGTGGATTGTACTATTTTTCTCTTGACAAGAGAATCGAAAGTTTCTCGAACAAGGTTATTAATAAGGCAATTCGTGCAACACAACATGCCATGTATTATGTACTCTTTCTTTAAATTTTTTTCATTGGGTTTTTATGGAGTTTTAATGAGGATATGAACGTGTCGATGAGTACCCAAGGGAGGTATTGGAAAATCTGGACCTGGATTTACAAGCCTAGCCCATGGTGGGCACCTTACCTTTATTCTATAAATAGGAGTACCAATGATTGTAACTTGTATCTTTTGGAGAAGAAAGTAATAAAGAAAAAAAAAGTTCCTTCATTTCTCTATGTTCAATTCATTATTTATTCTTGTATTATCTATGTTTTGATTTATTTTCTGTCTAGAAAAAATTGCTCGAATTGGACTACGGCTTCTAACAGAAACACAGTTTTTTTCAGCCTAGCTGTCGGCTGTCGCCGACGTAGAATAGGGGCGGGTCCGAAAACTCGCGCCAGTTACATCTGTGCAGGCGATTGGATGGGCCTTTCGGTGAGTAGCCTGGATTGCGGTCTTCTGGGCTTGCAGTCACGTTGTGGATAAACTGATGCCTTTTCTCGTCTGCCTCGTACCTCTCAAAAAAATTTGATGTCTTTTCTTCCTCTTAAAAAAATTGATGCCTTTTCTATACTCTAAAAAAATGATTTCTCTACAAAATAAAATAAAATACTGATTCCTCTTTAAAAACAATAATGATGTCTTCTCTAGAGAGAGAGAGAGAGAGAGAGAATTGATCCTTGCTCTCCCATTTTCAAATCAATATTTATCTATGAGCACACGCTAATCTCAACAAAACTTGAGGTGAGATTGACATGCATTAGCCCCATTCAATCCAGTTTTTTAGCTGTTTCAGGCTTTCGATTATTGGATTTTAGCTAAAATTACACTGCAGCGGCTATTAATTTTTTCTGAATCATTTAAAGAAAAATAAAATAAAAAACATCATTATATCTCTACAGATAATACATAAAAAAAGAAAACCCGAAAAAACAAAAAACCAACACGTTCATTATGAGTAAGAAGCCGGAATGAAGGGGGTTTTGAAGCAAAGTTGCTTTCATCCTAGCTGCCGCCGGCGTAGAATAAGGGCGGGTCCGAAAACTCGCGCCAGTTACATCTGCATGATATGATAGGCAGGTGCCATTTCAGAGGCCACGCTCCGTGCGGCCAGGCAGCCCTGTGCGCACGCATGTAGCTCGCGGCCTGGCGCCCGCACGCTGCGGTTTCGTGCCACCACGCCCCGTGCGTATTGGGAGTCGTGTGCGTGGGGTGGCCCAACTTCCGGTGGTAGCTATTTTCACTATCTGTTTGGGCTATGTACCAAGAGAAAATATACCTTATAAATTTAGACGAAGCGAATATTTTTTAAAGTAGATTCTTCATATGGTTTCTCGAGCCAAAAACTATGTGCATCACTCGCGTCGACGTTTCCACCATCCACCACTGTCTTAAAAAAAAACAATCATAACTAAAAACGATCAACCATACCCAAAAAAGTATTCGGCGTCCCTCACATTTGAGATTCTTATAGACAAAAGCCCTTCCTTTCCAGCCTTCAATCAGTCCAGCATTAGCTAACCTCCTCAGTCCTGACACCAAATCCATGGATCGGACGAGCTCTTAAAAGAGGAGGAAAAAAAAGATGCTCTCTGCTGCGGCCTACGCGAGTTGGTAACAACAGCTAATCAATCCAAACATCTGCGTGAGCGTCACCGTTCCGACGCTTATCGCCTTATCCAACTCTCACGTACGCATTTGAGCAGCATGGTCCAACTGCACATGGAATGATGGAGCACCAGCAGAAAGAAATAACATAGCCTGCCGTCGTCGCATGCGAAGGATCCCAAGCCAGTCGCTTCGTGAAAGTGGCAGTTCTCACGTCAAGTCACTGAGAAGGAACGAGAGAAGTCGACAAGTCACGTCTCCTTCCTCTGCCCGATCGACACGTTGGCCACCAAGCAAATTATACGCAACTGCGCAACAAGGAGATCGAAAGCATCGAGGAATCCACGCCAACGAACACTCGTCAAAGCGTTCTCCTGCATGCCTTCTTAAATTCCTTTGTCTTCGACCCGTTCTTCTTCAGAAGATGCTTTCTTCGTCCCAGAACATCGGCACAGCCATGAAATGACAACATATACTTTCAGGTTTGGATTAAGACGTCGGCGGCAGTTACATTTTATTCTTCGAGTATATCCTTTATCGATAAAGAGAAAATTCACAGGTAAATCATAAGTATTTCTATGAACATATAGTCGTAAGTTCTACTATGACCTGATAGTCGTAAGTACTTCTACAACTACTTAGTCGTAAGTCTTGCTACGACCATATAACTTGTAAGTTCTACTACGACCAGATATTCGTAAGTACTTCTACGACCACTTGGTCGCAAGTCTTGCTACGATCAGATAAGTTGTAAGTACTATGATCAGGTGGGCCGCTTCTTCCAAATAACAGTTGAAGTCGTGCTCGATTGGGTGCAGGTTGAGGTTCCGATCACATGCCTTGAGTTTTGCCAAGACATAGCTTACAGCACCCCGACCGCATCTCGAATCGACTCCACCTGGTCAGACTTCAGAGTCGACAGATGTTTCTTCAAAGCCTTGACATGTAATTCGATCATACTCACATGGGCAACAATGGTGTCCTCAGAAGAACTCATCTTCTCCGCACCAAACCTACCGAGTAGATCATTGAGAAGTGCACCAATATCTTGAAGGATTGCCTTCATAGACTGTCTCCTCTTTGCTACGAGTCACAGCTTCAGAAAGATGCTTTATTTCGATCATTGCCTCTGCAAAAGAGTCGAATGTGGTCAAGATGATACTCATAAAGAGACTTGTTTGAAGAAACGATCGAAGGTTAAGCTTTTTCTTACCTGATAGTCGAGTATTGAGCAGCCTTATTCTCTCTTCTTTATCTTTGTTGATACAAGTAAGTTCAACGATCACTTTGGACTTCTCTTTGACCTCACTGTGAAACTTACTCGATTCAGTCTCTTTTTTTGCTAAGGAAAAAGATTAAAGGAAAGTAATAAAGATATATAAATGAATAGTCTTAAGTTTTAGAACTTACTGTTTATTTTCTCTTGTAAAGCCTTAACTGTAGAGTTAGCCTTCGCAAGGTTTATTGATAAGTCAGCATTCTCCATCTTTAACCTCTATGAATCGGCTTTTTCGTTGTCGATTGCAGCAGCCAAAAAATTCTACATCGAGCTTAGACCTATAAGTATTAAAAGCAGACATGAAAGGCTGGACAAATGGTCAGAATAGAGTTCGACTACCTAAGCCAGTAACTTACGATGCCGCTGCCTTCTTGGAGAGATCGACATTCTCTTATTGAAGAAGCGTAAGCTGTCTGTGGTACTCAGCCACATTAGCCATGTCTTCTAGCGCTCTCTAATCAAAGAAGGATAGTGAGTAACAAGAAGAATCAAGTGCGAATGTTCAAGTGCTTGATACTTACATTCATGCTCCTACATGCCAACGTAGCGAGAACCAATCGAGAATCTTCAAGCTGGTTGAGTTGTTCGACCCTTCTCCTCCACACCTTTTCGAGACACTCGTCGTCAAAAATATTCCCTTTGTCAGGAAGGCCCTTAACATTTGGAACTTGGATTGGAGCTCGATCAGAAGAAGATCCCTCTACAAATGCAGGGTTAAAAATGCAGAGAAGTTATGTTGTTCTTCTTCTCCAGCTATACCTTCTCGAAAATGAGAGGAATATCCTCGATGACTTCCTCTTCGGCGCAGCGATCAAAAGGATTTCCAATCCCTTGATCAGTTTTGGCAGCAACCTCTGTTGCTATAGTAGTCGTTCCCTCGACCACGTTCTCTGCCGCGTCTTCGATCGCAGGCAGAGCCGCGGGGCTTCTCGGTGGAAGCTTCCTTAGGCAGTGGAGAGGCCGAGCTAGAATTGTGAAAAGTGAGTCACCGTTCGAGGAGACATAAAGGTAAAATATTGTATTTATACTTGTATTTTCATACCTTGGCGTCATAACCTTCAGTGTGAATGTAGAAGAAACCCTTCTAGAGAGTGATTTCCTCGACTTCTTCTCTTCGACCACATTTGTTCATGGAGAAATGTGACATAAAGGTAAAATGTTGTATTTATACTTGTATTTTTATACCTTGGCGTCATAACCTTGAGTGTGAATGTAGAAGAAACCCTTCTAGAGAATGGTTTCCTCGACTTATTTTCTTCGACCACATTTGGTCATGGAGAAATGAGGACTTCTTTGACCACGTCTGGTCGCAAGTCATGTGCACTTTCAACCACATCTGATTGAAGGTCTGGAGCAAGAGCTGTTGTTCCTTCTCTCACCTGCCCCTCCTGATGGTCGGTGTCAGTTTTGACCATCGGGACAACCTCCTTTTTGATCATAGGATCATCTATCGCAGCAGTCTCCTTCACAAAAGATATAAAATTCTTCCAATTTTCCTTTTTGAGTCGCTTGATCAAGCCTCGAGATGCGCTTGCTGAATGAGTTTCAATATCATAATAGAAGGGTGTCTTGATCTTAGGAGTCGGTTGCTCCAGTACGACCGCCCCTATTTCACTTGCGGTACTCATGTCCGCAATGAACTGTTAAATAGAAGCGTTCGGAGCAGCGAGGGGAAGAATGTCAAGGGGGACAACATCACTTGTGCTCCCCCAGTCCTTATCGATTGTCTTAACCAATCGACGTCTCTTGGCCGGAGAAGCCTTAGCTTTCTCTACTTCTCCGACTACCATCAATTCGATTCCTTGGACGTCTTGACGGTAGTCACGCCTACACTCTGAGAAAGAGAAAAATGCTTCTTAGTCGCTCCCTACGACTATGTAAGCCTAAAGACAAAATTAGTTCTTCGATTACCTTTAGGCGCTCTTCTTTTCTTTGGCGGATACAACCACCAGAATACGAGGGCCTCTATCTCAAGCGATGGAGCCTTCGCGCACACAGCCTTAACTCAGGAGTTGATTTCTTCCAACTCAAGATTTGTTCATTCAGACATGATAGTCGATAAATAGTACTAAAAAAATAATAATCTTATTACACGAGTTCGAGTATCATATACCATTCTCGTAGTCTCTGGATGGGTCCGAGATTCTTGAGTACACCCACATAGGATGTGCTCGTCACTTCAGGGGGCTGATGCAATGTGTGATGAAATCTTTCACCACATGCCAGCTCGTGAGCCCTTTGTCCCTCAACTCTTTGATGACCGAGATGTAGGGGGCAATTCTCGTAAGGTCTTTGTGAGCCAAATTTCAAAGGTTGTTCTTCTCTGCGGCCTTCCCCATGAAAGAAAGGCTGTCTTCGCTGGTCATCTCCCAGTAAAACCACTTCTTCTTCCAACTTAGCCGCGAGGACTGAGTGAACATGGGATGTAAAGCTCCATCTTCCATCGTGGAGCTTCAGATCATAGCTCCTGGTGATCCCAGTTTGACAGCTCATTTTGTGGTATACCGAAAGAGCTCTAAATCTGGCGGGATATCCAGATATACCATGCACAGATACACGAAGACACTGAGCATCGTGGTCGACCCCGAAATACTTAAGTACAACCGTGAGGAAAGGGTGAGCAAGGAGAAGTCGACCACACTCACAGTAGGCCTGAAACATCGGAATTTCTCCGATCTGCCCCGACGGCTAATGCTGCCTAGTGGTTTCAATCCATCTAACGAATTGCTGCGGCGGGATCCTCTTAGCAACCTCCAGAGCCTTCAAATTGCTATTTTCCACCTCTGACACGGCTCAGGGAAACGAAAGTTTCGTTATTTTCTCAGGTGATTGGAACGAATTTGGGCAAAATTGGGGAAAGAGGAAGAATTGGTCGGTGGCGGAAACTTCGAGAAGGTTGGAACGGATAGGGAATGTAGGAAACTATAAATTATCCCCGGTAAGTTTTTATAACCTTGCGCGTCAGTTAGCTGTCTCAGGAACCGAACAGTTGTCTTGATAACCGATTCGACGGACAGATCGGTGGAAATCGATTACAATTCCTCAGTCTGATGTATGTTAGTCTTCTCAACTCAAGTGAAACTATCCTATTAACCAAAGCCTGTTACTGGTCAATAATGGTTGAGAAGGCCTTGCTTTCGACTATTTTTCATTTGCGATCCCTCTTTCTCAAGTAAGTTACTTTCACTTGAAGTTAGGTGGCTAGATAACGAGAATAGAGTAATCCACAAATTATTACGTTATTGTATTCTCCGAGTATACCCCTTATCAATGAGGGGGGAAATTCACGGGTAAGTCGTAAGACCTAATAGTCGTAATTACTTCTGCGACCACTTAGTCGTAAGTCTTGCTACGACCAGATAACTCGTAAGTTCTACTACGACCTGATAGTCATAAGTACTTCTACGATCACTTAGTCATAAGTCCTACTACGACAAGATAGTCGTAAGTACTTCTATGGCTATATAGTCGTAAGTCCTGCTGCGACCAGATAGTCGTAAGTACTTCCACGACCGCTTAGTCCTAAGTCGTGCTACGACCAGATAAGTCGTAAGTACTTCTACAACCACATAGTCGTAAGTCCTGCTACGACCAAATATCGTAAGTACTTCTACGACCACATAGTCGTAAGTTCTGCTACGACCAGATAGTCGTAAGTACTTCTACGACCACAAAGTCGTAAGTCCTGCTATGACCAATAGTTGTAAGTACTTCTACGACCACTTAGTCGTAAGTCTTGCTACGACTAGATAACTCGTAATTCCTACTATGACCTGATAGTCGTAAGTACTTCTATAACCACTTAGTCGTAAGCCTTGCTACAACTAGATAAATCGTAAGTACTTTTACGACTACATAGTCGTAAGTCTTACTATGACCCGATAGTCGTAAGTACTTTTACGACCACTTAGTCGTAAGCTCTGCTACGACCAGGTAAGTCGTAAGTACTTCTACGATCACGTAATCGTAATTCTTGCTACGACCAGATAAGTCATAAGTCCTGCTACGACCAGATAGTCGTAAGTCCTGCTATGACCAGAAAGTCGTAAGTACTTCTATAACTATATAGTCGTAAGTCCTGCTGCGACCAGATAGTCATAAGTACTTCTACGACCGCTTAGTCCTAAGTCCTGCTACGACCAGATAAGTCATAAGTACTTATACGACCACATAGTCGTAAGTCCTTCTACGACCAGATAGTCGTAAGTATTTCTACGACTGCTTAGTCCTAAATCTTTCTACGACCAGATAAGTCGTAAGTTCTGTTACGACCAGATAGTCGTAAGTACTTCTACGACTATATACTCGTAAAATCTCCTACGATCACCTTATGGTTGTACACCTTCCCACAAGTCATGTATTTCCGATCAACTTGTCTAACAATGTGGGGATGTATGACAAGGCGGCTAGAACGGACGCTTACCTCTAATAACCGTACACAATCTCCCTCTGACAACAACCGTTATATGGCGAACCGCCTCCACATCTCTCTCACAATAACTTCTGTTGGGTGGTTATCTCCCGAACCGATGAGACGTCTTTTGGCGTAAGGTAACTGCCGTCATTTGGCCAACTATATAACGGATTACGTCGGAAAAAGGGGCATAAAAGCAAGAGATAATGCTAGGCATTTCTGATTACACACTTTGTAATTTCTCTCTGAGTAATAGCAACACATGACATAGGGCTGTTATTCTCTCAGGAGAAGGCCCGAATCTGTATAAAAATTCCCGTATTTTTCTTCTACATTACCAGATCTTAGAAATAATGTTTCTCCCAAATCCAAATAAATCATATGTATGATCAATATTAAAACACCGACTACAGGGTTTCTGTCTGCTGTTTGGTGCATGTATCTCGCATTCGCATCCATGGACAATACAGGCAGGTAAATACAACGCGGTTGATTTTAGGGTGTCATAGCTTGCTTGCATCTCCATTCTCCACACAGAGATCCAGCTTATTCTGGGTCTGTTCTTCAAGCATGGTTATCCTGACTATCTGTTGTCGCGCTGTCGGAGCGATGTCTGCCAGGTAATCCAATAATTAGCTCAGTCTCCACATCCATGTGGTCGTTTTTCTGGTCCGGGTTCTCATCTTGCGCCGCGACGGCCATGGGAGAAGTCGCCAACGTAAGCTGATTCTTGCACTGCAGAAATGAATGATCAACAGCAGCAAATCAGATACGTCCTTATGTCACAAGTACATGTGCTAGTATTTTGGCAGATTTGAATTGTTGGCGTGCACATAAGATGTCACATGAGGTACGTCTTCAGTCTAATGGTAAGTTGGTCGTTTCATTCAACCTGGCAACTTCATTGTCTTTAATTACCTTTTCCCGTAAATCTTCATTGTCCTTGAGCAACGTCATCTCCTGCTCGGTGTTGATGTAAGAAATTAACAACACAAAGTAAGGAACCAATATCTCTGTTGTTTCAAGTTTTTGTGGGATGATAAGCTGGTGAGATACCTTCTGTCTCAGCTTAGTGACCTGCTCTTCCAACAGCTGAGTCTGCATGTAAGATAAGTAGCATAGCAGGGTATGCTTCTGTGCATAGATAGATTCACTATTGATAACACTGTAGAGCGAGTTGGAAAATAGCTAACCTTCCTTCCCCTGATGCTATGGAGGCTTTTTTCAAGTTTGACTTCCAAACCGTGCAGTTCTTCAGTAGAACATTCTTCCAATTTTTCACCCAAAAGTTTCCTGCATCTCAACAAAATTCGATAACTGAGTTTTTGACTGGTACAAGGACAAGCAGTCTTGTAAACCGAAATGATTACCTTTTGTAACCTTCAAGAGCTTCAAGTTTCTTTGCCAAGCCCTCAGCATCAGCTTTTACTTGCTGCAATTCAGATCATGTAGCCTTTGAAATTTTCCATTACAATAATCACATGTTATGCCATGAATGAAGTTATGTATACTGCTCAATTCTTATATATATTACTCATTCCAGAATCCAGACAAACCTACAGAATCTCCCAAGTCTCTGCACATCCTTCTAGGTGACAATTGAATTGAAAAATGTTTACAGAATACATTTGGCACAAGTTTTAAAAAATACTGAATATTCCTAAAATGTGCGGAAACTGCTACTACATGGTTTTCATACAAGGTTCATAACAAAATCACTATTTTTTAAATAAAATATCAGCAATATTAATTGAACCCTGATGCTTCAGTCTAGCATGGTCTTAGGCTTTTCAATAGAATTATTATCCTCTGGGAAATGGGTTTGCAAAGCAAACTGAGCCATTGAAAACAGAGGCTTGTCAATTCTAGCTAGCTTAAACATCGACTGAATAGAAAAAAATCTCTTAATGAAGCAACATTAACATCTGCAAATTGAAAATATATATCCATGTATGACAACAAAGGATAATAGGCCTATCAAGCAGAATTGTATACCTCTATATCTTGCTGTACTATCTTGCTGCTGATATTGTCCTTCGCGTATGTCCTATAACGTTCAATTGTTTTCTGCATGCTGAATTGAAAATAGATAGGTAAACGTATGTCAGAATAGTATTGGTTCATTTAGAGAAGCACATACTTAGATATTTCATCCAAAATATTTGGTGTTTCCCTGGTAAGGCTTCATAAAATATGGATCACGGTTGTCACGGCGCTCCGGCAAATCGCGGTGAGCCTGGAGCGCCTGGACGCCTAGTCGACTAGGCGTCCGTCATGGCGATAGTTAGACGATAGTAGTTAGACGGTAGTAATAAATACAGGTAATACCTTATATGACCGAAAATTAAATAACTATGCAATATAATAATACAAATTATTCAAATAACAAGTTTTATAATAGCAAATAGCATTAATATAACAAAACTTATGGCCCAGCGGCCCATTTACCTCTCCCCCTTATCTCCTCTCCCTCCGTTCTCACCGCCCCCTATCTCTTCTCCCTCTCTCCGTTCTCCTGCACACATGCCTCGCCTTCTCCTCCCCTCCCCTCACCATCTCTGCTGGCCTCCCCTCGCCAGTTGCCCTGCTCTCCTGCTGGCCTCACCTCACCGGTCGCCCTCCTCTCCCGCTCGCCTCCCCTCGTTGGCTCGCCCGCCTCTCCCAGAGATCCGTGGCGTGGAGGGGAGGTGAGGCCAACGGAGGGGAGACGTCAGATCCGGTGGTGAAGAGGCTGGCGGCGGGAGGAGGCTACAGATCGGCGGCAGGAAAGGCTACAGATCGCCGCCGGTAGTGGAAGGTCTTCCCATGACCGTGAGAGGTGAAACCCTACAAGGGAGGCGACTGGACTGAGCGTTCGGGTGACTCGGGTTAGGTACTTACCCCCATCCCCTCCCCGGCGGCCGCCACAAAGAGCTGGGCGTCGCCGTGGACGCTTGAGCATCGCCCAGCACCGCCTAACTCATCGTGTGCTGGACGATTGTCCACGGCGTCCCCCGCCGGCCGCCAGGACAACTTGGCGATGCCTTGATAACCATGATATGGATCAATAGAAAGCGTGCAAACAGGGATTGAACTGTTCTGCAACTCATGAGGTTTTAAATATTTTTTTCCATCTTGCTCTGATTATCTAGATAAAAAAATACTGATTGTGAAAGACACAGATTAACCTTCAACTATGCATCTTGTTATCTGTTATCATTCGGCATATGCCAGGGCTAAATATATATGTTATATCAAAACTAGAACTTGTGGAGCATAAAGTGCCATCTTCACAAATAGCCGTTTGTTACATATGCTTGATATGTTGCATATTTTCAGCAGCCACTGCATAACCTATCCAATTGCCGGATAAGCTACAATCCAATTGTTGGATAAGCTACAGAATAAAGTGATTCTACAATACGAAGAGTCCTAACTTAAATGTAAGAGTTGATTGTAGGGCTTCTCGGTTGACACTTCCAGAAAAATCTGCTATTTAGCCCTTCATAGGTAGTATAATTGCTCCAAAGTTCAGATATAGATATTATACAGTCATCACTTCTATCAACTAGTGAAAACTTTTTTTTAAACGGAATGAAACCTAATTTTCGAATTTGGTAAATAGACGTGGCAAAGTATACTAACAAAGTCAAACATGACAAGAGAAAGCAAGTTAAATAATTGCATTGCTGCTGAACAAAAAATGAGAGCATCATTAGCATTCAAATTAGATAGAAAAAAAAGCATGAAATGATAGCTAAAAGGGTGTTTAGCTATTGCCGCAGTCCAAAAATCAACCTCTCTTAACTACAAAACCAGGTGTTTTGACACCCCCAACTCTTAAAACCGCTCACTTTTCACCTCTAGGTTGGTGTCATCAGTGGTTTTCACCACATTGCCAGCCACATCACTAGTTTTTGCTATGTAGACAACCATGTCAGTGAATCACTTCCTAGTCAGCTATAGATACTTCTAAATGAAAAGTAATCATATGGTTCATGATGCTTTTGGAAAATAAGTAGGTGAGATACTTTGCTAACTTAATCACGTTGGGCTGATTTGTAAGTCATGTCAGTGTATCCAAGCTTATTGGAACACCAAGTGGCCGAAAACCAGCCAAAAACCATGATGGTTTTGGATGAGGGGGTGACTCGCCCAATTTTGACTGCTGAAGGGTGTCAAATGCTCGATATTTGAGTGAGGGGGTTGATTTCCTTACTCAGCTAAAACCAGAAACCAACATGTCAACTCTTATCCAGCGTTGCAACCACCTCCATATCAACAAACGGAAATAGGATATAGTCGAGAGACTGGTAAGTAGGCCTTACCTATCAAGCTAGTTGGATAAGATTTTGCAAGGGGAAGTGTAGTTCCTTCAAACTGTTGGTTAAAAGTGTGGCTTTGTGATAGTTTTATCAAAGATAGTGCCGTTTTATGAAATGTACTCACCAAACTACACTCCCTCCGTTCCCAAATACATGTCATTCTAGCTTTCGAAGACATTTTGTGAAATGTACTCACCAAAATACACTTCTCTCCGTTCCCAAATACATGTCATTCTAGCTTTCAAATTTTGTTCCCGTGTCATTCTACGATTTCGTGATAACTTTGTACCATTCTTTTTCCTTTACATACCCCTCCCATTCATTGCTTATGGCTATTTCCAAGGTTATTTACTACTATGTATTAGAGTAACACACGCCATCCAAGAATAATAAGTGACCAAATGAAAAAGTGTAATATGGTCTTTTGTATACATCCCTTGGTGGTTGTGCAAAATCTTAGAATGTCATCTATTGAGGGAGGGAGGGAGTAATAACTTTGAGTTAATCCTTTTGGGAGATGTGAGGATACAAATCCAGATGAGTTGCTATGTGTGTGTAGAACTGTTCTACAAGGTGGTCTAAAATTTAGTGAATTTTGGGCCCTGGAATGTTACACAACAGCTATATTCAACAAGGCACAAGGAATCACCTAAACAAGGTCATGCCCAACAGGGCGCAAGGGAGAGAAAATCAATACAAAAAGCTGCAAGGAGACGTATGTAAGAAATAGCAACTCATATCCTCTAAACAAATAGCAAGCCAGGTAGAATGCAAGGGTAGATTGGATTTCAAGTGAGGAAGTGACTAAAACCAGTAGGCTAATAATAAAGCCTCTACAGGTAAGAAATTCAAGTGGCATATCTAAGCTCCAAGGATGGGGAGAATGTGGGTAAATGCCAAGATAGGTAGTTGAAGGGCTAGGATCATCCAAAGTGAAGAACTAATAGGATTATGTAATAATCTTTTCGAGAGGCAATCGAATGGCAAAACAAAAATCTATAAGAAAGATTAAAGTGCAACTAAATATCCCCAAAGATGGTGGCGCAGGCAATATCGTATCGAACACTGCATGCTTCATTTCATTAACGGTTAACAACTAAACATCGACAACAACAATGGCAAAATCTTGGTTGTGGTTGACGAAGTTGCCTGATATCACGATGCTATTGTTTGCATAGTGATTTAAGAGGCAGACAAATTGGTACCAAGCTTAAGAAAAAATGGTTGTCGACAATGTGAGCTAGTAAATAATAAAGAACCTACTGATGGAGCCTAAAAAGAGATGAGGACTAAGAAGGTGCTAACAGCCAACCATAGAGTTATCCAATCAAGCATAAAACGGAATGTTAAGAATCAGCTATAATGAATAATGATTTGGCAGGACTCTTACCATTTGATGTGGTGCATCTTTCATTTTCTATTTTTTTGTGTGTCAATTCTCTAATAGTGCTTATGATAATGCAATTAATATGAACAATGGAATGCTTGAAAATTGGGCATTACACTTGATCGTAAAATGCAAAAAGAAAACCCATGTTTTTAGGAATAAGGACCAGATGTGTAAACTAGCATTGATCAAACAAAGAGGATTAGTTGCATAAACATGTAAAGATTGCCAGAATGAATAATCCATAATGATGAATGTGATATAAACCAAAGAGAATGAACTACCAAAGTCACTTTTGCCTTAGCATCAAATCAACAATGCTCCTTGTGTGAATATTTGTAAGGTCTTTTCATTGATGATTTATGCCTTAATGTTTACATCCATATAATTTCTCTACTAAATAAATTAATATATTGTCTTTGGCATCTTGTGCCATGTATTGGTTGTTAGGAATATTGTGCATATATTGAAGAAGCCCAATGGGCAATATATATAGGGAATACAAAGGGATATTAGAGGAGAATATCCTGATTCCTATTCTATCTCTAATACCCTTAACACCCCCCTCAAATGCAAGGCATATGCAATAGCGTTGCATTTCAAAAAGGGTTAATACTAAAACAAGATAAATCCGAAGTCCGAGTCTTGATGATATCGTCGTTGCGTGCAGTTTTGGAATAAACTGTCAAATCAAGCCGAAGAGGAATAGATGGATGCTTGACAGCGCAGATCGAAGCCCAAGAGGCGGCGGCGTAGTACACAGAGGACGCGCGGCGGCCTTTGAATCTCGGGGCGGCGGCTAGAGAAGCGGCGGCATCATAACGACTTCTACGATCTGCACGCGGCTCAGAGAGAAGAGCGGCGGCTGCTGTCATGCCAAAGAAAAATTCTTACACTTCTATGACTAACAATAAATTTGTGGACTCGCACGGCTTAGACGAACTAAAAAAAATTAGAGACTACGGATTTGGATGGACGCAACGAAAAACTCACGAAAAATAACTAAAAACTGACTAAAAAATCAGCAGTAAAAAACAAATTATCCTGATCACTCAAAATCCTTCCCCCCTCTCTCTCTCTTCACTTCACCCCCAACCCCTCATTCTTTTCACGCCTCCTCCCTCGCTCACCCTTCACGCTCTCTCTCCCGTCTCTATCTGCCTTCGCTCTTCCTCTCTCCACCACCGACCATGGGAGGCGACCTCGGGCGCGGGGTAACCAAGTGCGGAGACGGGGAGGCAGCGGCCAGGCGCGGAGGTGGTGGCGGGCGGTCTCAGGCGGCAGCGGCTTCAGGCGACTGGGTGCGGACATGGAGGTCGACGGCAGTGGTCGCTCCTAGGGTGAAGCGGCGGCGCCGGTGAAGGGGAGGTTGGGAGGCAAGGAGCGGCCGGATCTGGGCGAAGAAGGACTGGGCGGCTACCGGGAAGGCGAGGCAAGGCTGGATCGATCCGGCGTGAGGCGGCCGGATCCGCGGATCCGGCGAGGCGGGCGGACGGCGGCGGCGACTCGGCCGGCGTCGGCAAGACCGGATCCCGCGAGGAGGCGGCGACGACGTCCTCGGCGGTCGTCGGTGGCGATGGCTCCGGTGGCCTCGGCGGCGATCTGCGCGAGGCGGCGGCGTCCTCGGGCGGTCGCCCGTGGCGGCGGCTCCGATGGCCTCGGCGGCGATCTGCGAGGGAGGCGGCGCCCTCGGGTGGTCGTCGGTGGCGGCGGCTCCGGTGGCCTCGGCGGCGATCTGCGCAGGGAGGCGGCGGCATCCTCGGGTGGTGGTCGCAACAGCGTCGGCTCGATGGCCTCGGGCATGATCGGTAGCGGCGACGGCGTCGAAGATGGCGCCCGGAGAGATCAATCCTCCCGGGGGCAGCAGATGCGGAAGATTGATGAGATTAGGGTTTTAGCCTAAGCTTTGATACCATATTAGGAATATTGTGCATATATTGAAGAGGCCCAATGGGCAATATATATAGGGAGTACAACGGGATATTAGAGGGGAATATCCTGATTCCTATTCTATCTCTAATACCCTTATCTCTAATACCTTTAACATTGGTGACACAAAATACTACATTAAAAATGAATATTGAATCCTACTAGGGGTCGTTCTTATTCAATTAAACCAAGATAAGGGTAGGGGAAGGTGAGATTCGAGACCAAGGAAAAGCCTTAGACCAGGCGGAAGGAAGAACAAGGATTAATGGCCAGAAGGAAGGAAATGAATATGAATGGTCTTCCCTTCCTCTTCCCATTCATTCTCCTTTTCTAATGGAGTTCATACTCAACCCTTACTAGCTCTATTTCACAGTACAAGCTACCAGTAAGTTTTCCCATATATAATAAATCCGCATAGTCTCCAAAAGTAAAAAAACAATGTAACCAAATTAAGGGCATGTTTCTGCAAATAATGAGAGCCTAATTTGCAAATTGCAACAACCCACTACTTCACTATTGGTGATGCAATTTAAGACTCATTCAATTTCATTACTCAGAGCATAGGGGACAAATTTAAACTTCAATTAAAATGTAAGTGCCTTAATTTCAAATTTCGCTTTTGCATGGGGATATTGTACATACCTAGGTAAAATGTAGTGCAATCTTAGATAACTCCCCAAATAAATAAATAAATAATAAGTACTTGAACATCAGTTAGATTAGCAAATTTAAACATAGTTTGATTGAAATTGGAGCATTCCAACTAATGGTGATCTACATGTGAGAATGTGTACCTTGGCTAACCTGAGAACTTCCAACTCTTCCATGAAAAGTGTGGATAAAGTTTGGCAAAATAGTTAACAAGTCCATTGTGTAGTCAAACCAATTTATGTTGCACTTTACCTTCTAGTGGTTGATGTTAATACCAAATTTTAGTAAATCCAATTATATTGTGTCTTTTCTCTTCTAAAATGACCACAATGTTATCATAAATTTACCTTTATTAGGCATTTGAGAAGATATGGCTGTTTGTAAAATCAGAAACTAGGTTAGCTTTTGTGTTAAACTGTTGAGATTCAACATGCTTTTGCAGAAGAAAAAAAGTAGTTCAGTGTGGCTGGAGGTCCATGGAATTTAAGTGTAGGATTATCCTTTTACACATAGACCTAAGAGGGTTCAGCCTTAATGGACAAAGTTAACTAAAAGGGCTATGTAGAGGTAAAATCAAATAAAGGGCTTCTGTAATATTGATTGGACGAAGGTAAACTTTGTGCCCCTTTTTTCAAATTGGAAAATGGTGCATTATCATATACTCCCTCCGTTTCGCTATATTTGTCTACAATCCACCATGCACACAAATCAAGGAAGCATTAAATCTTAAAAAAAGTTAATGAAAAATGACTACACATACCCCTATTAGATAACATACTACAACCATTTGACCTTTTCCAAATTATTTAATTAGGGGCAGAGTGTGGAAACATTGCAATAACTACACTTGATTGCCTCAATGCACAAACATTTTGAAACGGAGACTCTGAGGCCATGGACAAACATAGTGAAATGGAGGAAGTATGTTGGCAAGGCAAAGTAATGAAGTTTTCATATTATTTGCAATATCATTTTTAAGAACAGGTAGTTTACAATATTACAATAATCAGCATGTGCGCCTAGTAGTATACGTTGGACCTTTGTTCTGTTAATATCAATATTACAACTTGAGCACTACATTTGAGAAGAATGCAACATTGAACATTCCCTCAAGCGAAAATTTAACCATATGTACATTAATAAACACCAATGTTATTAAGGCATCGCCTTGGCGTCGCCTAATCGTCGCTTTGGCGTCGGAGCGGCCTGGAGCTGTCGCCACGGCAGTCGCCTCGCCTCGGGTGACTATGGCGTCCGCCTCGGAAGGGATGGCGTCGCCTAGTCGTCGCCATGGCCGAAACGCCGTGCCGCAAGAGCAAGGCGGGCGCCATATCTGTGTAGCGGAAGCAATGGAAAAACGGAGGAGGGCGCGGGATGGCGGGAGAAAAGTGAGGGGATAAGGGAGGGAGGCGCGTGGGAGAAGCAGACCTACAGAGGCCTCGGCGTCGCCGCTCCTCCGGCCTCGACGCCGCCGCTCCTCCAAGACCTCCTCCACGCCGCTCCTCCGGCCTCCTCCACGCCGCCTCCTCCGGCCTCCTCCACGCCGCCTCCTCCAAGGCCTCCTCCACGCCGCGCTCCTCGGCCTCCCGCCGCCGCCTCCTCAGGCCTCCTCCAAGCCGCCGCCTCCTCAAGGCCTCCTCCAAGCCGCCTCCTCCGGCCTCCTCCCGCCGCCTCCTCCGGCCTCCTCCATGCCGCATGGGTCCCTCAAGACCTCCTCCAAGCCGCCGCCCCTCCTCGTATGTCTGGGATGCAGTAGCCACCGAGGCGTCACGCATTTATAAATTATACTACTGTTTCATGCAAGTGCTTGATGGTCGTAGGTTTCTAGATATTGCTAGATGTTGATTCTTGATTGTTAGAATGTTGCTAGATTGTTAGATGTTGCTAGATGTTTTATTGCATAGACATGTTTTTATTTATGTTTCTATGTTCATTGCTATGCACTTATGCGATGGGAAGTGGAACTAGGTAGCGATAGCACAATGGCAAATGAAAGTGAGGTGTAATAGCAACCACCGTGGTCGCCATTGAAGGAGATGGGCAGTATGATCCAAAGAAAGATCCTGCAAGGAAGGCGAAGTCTAAAGACCCAGGATGGAAGTATGCCTTTTGGCCTGAGATTGGCAATAGAGATTTGGTGCAATGTTCACTTTGTGACAGGAGAGTATGTGGTGGAATCAAAAGATTGAAGCAGCATCTCACGGGTGGATATGGAGATGTGCAAAAATGTGCCAAGACGACGACACCAATCATCAAAGAGATGCAAGAATATCTAAAGCAGAACAGAAGAAACGGACCACTTAACTTAGATGATGAAGAAGGAGATGATGTAGTTGAGGTAGCGGCAGAGTGGCTCAGTAGCCTCTGGTTGCTCTCGTCATTGTGCCACTACCAAGTTCTGGGACAGCAGCAAAAAGAAAGCAATCCGCCCTTAATTTCAATGTTCCAGCACCAAAAGCAAAGCAAAACAAGTCCGTGGCTGCTATGCTTCGACCAAAACCTGAAGATGTGGTTGAGAAAAGACATACCAAGGGCACTTCTCAATGTTCCTTAGAGTCAAAGATGAGAACCAAAGAAGAAAGACATGTTGTGAATATGCATGTATCCAAGTTCTTCTATGAGTGTGGTA
Source organism: Bonia amplexicaulis (assembly GCA_036346245.1). NCBI lineage: Eukaryota > Viridiplantae > Streptophyta > Magnoliopsida > Poales > Poaceae > Bonia > Bonia amplexicaulis. Next base: position 1,260,605 of record CM070741.1, read on the forward strand.
TACCATTTAATGCTGCAAATGCAAGGAACTTGAGGTTATGTGTGAGTCCATTGGGCAATACGGTCCCGGTTATAAGCCTCCTAGTTACCATGAGTGAGGTGCCCTTGCTTGAGGAGAACGTTAAAGAGACAAATAAATTGAGGAGAAGCATGAGGAGGCTTGGAAGCAATATGGTTGCACACTCATGTCGGATGGATGGACGGATAGAAGAGGACGTCATTTGATTAACTTCCTTATCAACAGTCCGGAGGGGACTTTCTTCTTAGAGTCTATTGATGCATCAGATCAAACACATGATGCAAGGATGCTAGCAGATTTGCTAGAGAAGAGAATTGAGGCGTTGGCAAGAGAAGGTGGTTCAAGTTATCACCGATAATGGTGCTAACTACAAAGGTGCGAGCAAACTTCTAATGGAGAGGATTCCTACACTGTTTTGGACCCCTTGTGCAACACATTGCTTGGACCTTATGTTGGAAGATATCGGGAAGTTAAAGGAATTTAAGAAGCCTATTGCACGTGCCAAATGTGTCACCACATTTATTTATAGACATGGTAAGCTTCTTAATGCAATGAGGGAAAAGACAGGTGGGAGGGATCTTGTGAGACCTGCTGCTACTCGTTTTGCCACATCGTTCCTTACTTTGCGAAGTTTGCACAAGCACAAAGATGCTTTGAGATATTTATTTGTTAGTGAAGATTGGACTAGGGCTAAATTGGCAACCACAGAGGCAGGTAAAAGTGTGTATGAAATTATCCTTTCTAAGGAATTCGAATTCGATTGAAGATTGCCTAAGAGCTTCACAACCACTACTTGTTGTCTTGAGGGTGGTTGATGGAGATGAGAAGCCCGCCTTGGGAGGTTGCCGCATGTATGGCTCAAGCAAAGGAAAAAATCAAATCAGGTTTCCCTACCCAAAACAAGTCAAAATTGCTCAAGAAAATCATGAACATTATTGACACACGTTGGGTGAAGCAAATGGACCAAAAATTGTATGGGGCTGCACTCTTCTTGAATCCAGAAAATTCTTTTCCATCGTGAAAAGAGGTGATGATGCATATGTTGGTGAGCTAAGAGGAGCATTCAATGATGTGCTTGCAAAAATGGTGCTTGATATCGATCTTGAAACAAGATTGATCGCTAGCCATTCTCTACGAGGACCGATGAGGAGAAGCATTTTCAAATCAATTAGCAATCCAAAACCAAGAATCAAGGAATCCTCGTAAGTTCTATAGTGTTGCACAGATTTTTTCAATTCTTTGTGTATTCAATATTAATTAACTAGAGTCTCTTATTGTCATTTTAGTTGATTGGTGGCGTGCATATGGTGGCCGAGCCATAGAGTTACAAAGATTTGCGAAGCGTATCGTTAGTCTTTGCTGTTCATCCTCCGGGTGTGAGCGCAATTGGAGTACCTTTGAGTTTGTAAGTGAATGTGCCAAACCATTCTTTGTCAACTCTCAATTTGTAGCTACATTTGTGCTAAAGCAGCAATTTATTTACTTTGTTTGCTTTGATTTCTATAAACTATTTGTAGATCCATACCAAGAAAAGAAAGGTTGGAGCACTAAAGATTGAACGATTTGGTCTATGTTCAATATAACCAAAAGATGAAAAGTAGGTTTGAAAAGCGTCGGAAAGACGACAACTATGACCCTTTGGTTATAGATGAATTTGATTGGGACAATGAATGGGTTAACCCACTGGCCGAACCGGTTCAAGGTCACCGTGGGTGTGATGACCTTACATGGGAACATGTTGATGAAAGCATTGGTGCATCACGCACACTTCAAGGTCGCAATCTTCCTAGAACATTAAGAAGGGGTGATGTCATAAGCTATTCTCGGCGTCACACTTCTAGTTCTACAAGAAGGGTGGTTGAAGAAGGTGAGCCACACTCAAATTCGGACACTGAAGATGAGGACGAAGATTTTGTTTTTGATGACGAGGAGGTTGATGATTATGGTGAAGCTCCACCTGATGATATGGAGAGCGATGGCGGGAATATGGATGGCAATGATTTGGATGCATTCGACATGGATGATTATTGAGAGATGAGTGCTAGATTGTTGGTGTTTTGGTCTTTTGGTTGTATGGGTGTGTGACTTCTAAGCTCTTGTTATCTTGTAATCATGCCACTATGGTTTCATTTGTATGGACTATGCTACTATGGTTTCATTTGTCATGTAATCATGTTTAATTTCCATTGATACTGTTGTCTTGTTTTCATATTTTGTACGTATAGTTTGTCACTTCAATTTATTGGAAGGTGTTAATAGTTTACTAACATACTAAGTTGCTCTATGGCAGCAATGCTATTAGAAGGGAGGGACTCATGGGAGCTGCATCATACCACTTGGGAGAAGAGCAAAGTCAACAAACAATGGACAATGACAAGGTATGCCATTCAACATTCATGTTTTCTAGCTGCACCATTATTCATGTTTATTTGCTTTGTTACATAGTTAAAATAGTCACCTTGTATGTTCAACAAATTTCTTTGCTATAAAGGTTATATGTGAGTATGGCGTCGCCTCGCCGCACGCCATACTTGCCTAAAAGGTGTGAAGGTAGTCTGGCGCCTCGCCTCGCCTTATCGCCGTGATAACCTTGATAAACACATGAAGTTTTACATTTGTAGTTTGATAAGATATTTTTGCATGTTCTCTCATTTGACCCATCATCTCCAATTTTGTATTAAGGCATGTCCAACCAACTATTGATTCTGTCAAAATCAATGCACCCCATAAGAACATACATGAAAGCAAGATCAAATGAATATAAATACTTATAAAAACATTAAACATCCTTACCACAATTTACGTGTGTACAACATTTTCTTAGCCAAAACATGAACAATGCAATCCTATATATCAGAGCCAAAGTAATGTAAGGTGAGAAAATCCTGAAAATGTTCGATCCAACTGATTTTGTCTTGTCTCCAATTAATTCTTAAGTAATTTTCAAAAACTGGAACACTATATTTGGTGATTTGAAAACAATCATCAGTTATGAAACTATCCAAACAAAAAGAGAATATGCAATTGACTAATTTATCCTCAATTACCATGTCCAGTAAAAAAAATTATAAAATTGAGACTACATTGAAACGCGAAGAAGAACATGAACTTGATTGCTTTAGACTTCACCAGAGTTATGGCCATATCCAAATTAGGCTATACCGATACGAGTCATTTTGTTAAAATACAACATTAATCTAACCACCAATAAGTTGGTTTTCATTAGAATATTCCTAGCTTCTATTGTAAGTTATGAGGATAGAGTCAACCATGTGTTCATGGAAAAACCTAAAATTTATCTTTTGGGGGTGTTGATGGGCCTGTTCAGCAAAACGAGTGGCATGAATGGCCGAGATTCGAGCGGGATATTCATCACACACCCCAACAAGTTCAAACGATGGTTTACAGGGTGTTGAGTCACTATCTTCCTAAAACAATCCACACGAGCATGGTATGCAGACAACCAATCCATACCAGCATCAAAATATCGAAAGTCTAAAACGATTAGATCCACCTTCATTTCCTGATCTGCTCTCGTAATAATTGTTATGAATACAAGTACAGGTATGGCATATATGCAGAAAACCAATTATACAATAGAGAAAATACACAACTAATGATACACATCTAACACCCCCTAAATATTTATGGTGGATCAACAACATGAAGTTTGGAGAGAAAGAAGCTGTGCTGGGCTCTGATCTGTGCCTTTGCAAAGAAGCCTACTAACTGAAGCTCCAAAGGCATATACTGAAAAGCAACAACCTAGTTCTGCACATGTGCCCACATGTAGAAAGCATCAACACCAATATGCTTGGTAAGCTCATGCTTCACTGAATCATTAGCAATGCCAATAACACATGTACTGTCAAACAAAAGGGGAGTCGATGCAGAAACAGAAACATCAAAATCCTCAAGTAACCACCATAGCAAAGTAACATCCGCAGTAAGAGAAGCACGATCAAGAGGAACCTGGATATATTTTTCTTGAGGTAGATAGAAGCCCTCATACGTAGAAATAACCTCAATCCTAAGGAAGTAGCGTAGAGGACCCAGATCAGACATGAGAAACTGTGCACTGAGACGCTCCTTGACAAAAGTGATGTACTGAGAATCATCTCCAGTAATGATCATATCATCAACATATAAAAGAAGGGTCCGACCACAAGGCGAAGTGTGAATAAAAAGAGCAAGATCATGAGCGCCGGTAGAGAAACCAACCGTAGTAACAACATAAGAGAAACGATCAATTCAAGCACGGGGAGCTTGCTTGAGGCCATAAAGAGATCGGCTAAGGCGACAGACCATACCCTCAGGAACAGAATACCCGATGGTGGCTGCATATAAACCTCACGCAGCTTACCATTGAGAAAAGCATTCTTGACATCAAGTTGAGAGATGGATCATGCACAAACAGACACCACAGCAAGGAGAGTGCGAACAGTAGTTATGTGAGCCACAGGAGTAAATGTCTCATCATAATCACAACCATGCTCCTGCTAAAAATCACATGCCACAAAATGAAGATTATAGCGCTCAAGAGAACCATCTGCGTGGGTCTTAATCTTATATACTCACTTGCACGTGATAGGAGTAACACGTGCAGGAAGAGGGACAAGATCCCACGTGCCAGTACGCTCAAGGGCAGCGATCTCCTACGCCATCGCATGCTGGCACTCCTGATGAACAACAACATCACAATAACTCGGTTCGGCAACAGCAACAGCAAAACCAAAGCGCTCAAGAGGCCGAATAGATTGGTAATCACGAAAAGCATATCGAGGTGGAGAAGCCAAAGAAGATGACCTCCATTCTGGGCATGAACACCAGGGCAAGAAAACTTGAGTGTGCGCCCTGACCAACAAGAAAACCACGATGGACTCCCGACAAGTATTCCCCAGCAGAATCAGCACGAAAAACAAGAATAGGAAAGTCAAACTGATTACAGATCATGGTGGCAAAATTCTTGTAGATGGATAGAACCTCACTACGAGATGACATAAAGTATATCCATGTGTGCCGTGACAAATCATCAATAAAATTATATAATATCGATGACCTTTCGAAATGAAAAGAGTCGGACCACATACATCAGAATAAACAAGACCAAAAGGACGCTGTGACACATGCTAGAAGCATAGGGAGTTGAAGCTGTTTGCCAAGCTTACAACCCTGATAATTTAGAGAAGCGCCACCAGGCACAAGACCCTAAAAGACCATGAAGAGCTAATAAAGACAGACAAGACCCACAAATATGTCACAAACGTTGATGCCATTGCGCAAAAAATGTGGTGGAGGATGCAGCAGATGTGGATGCGGTAGTGGAGACGACGAGACAAACAAGGGCAGCAGAATGAAGATGAAGCCAGTCAAGCTCCCATAATCGCCGTGTCATAGCGGAGAGGGCCAGTACCAGCCAGAGTCCCCATGCGACGATCCTGAACACAACAAGAAACAAAATCGAAAATATCATGACAACCATGATCAGTGAGCTGACCGGCAGATATGAGCTGCATAGTTAGTTTTAGAACATGAGAAACAACGAGAAATTCAAAAGAGTGCATCATCCTGCCATAGAAAGAGAAGTAACATCTGCTGTCTAAACAGTGATAAGAGCAGCTAGAGGACTAATGGAAGTGAGACTGGTGGAATCAGATGTCACATGAAAGGAAGCACCAGAGTCAAGAATCCAAGGTGATATACCTAAAGAAAGAAGTAGAAGGTGGTCTCTCACTAGAAGAGGCAAGCAAACAAAAAAGACAATCGACGGTACAAAAGCGACTGCTGACGGCGGTGTGAGAATAACCTAAGTATCAGAAGCATCAAAGCTCCTCTGAGATGAGGAACCTCCAATGCCCTTCGGAGGATGGCCACCTCCACGTAAATCATTTTTCTTTCTATAGCAAAACTGCTCCACATGTCCATCCTTGTTGCAGTAGGTGCAATGGACTTCCCTACCAACATCAGCTATCATTGGTGAAGGCGCCACTGGTGAAGCAGTAGTTGAAAGTGTAGCGGGTGTAAAGGCTAGAGGAGCTACTAAAATTTAAGGAAACAACGATGACCACAACAGACCTGCACCACGAAGGTGAATCTTCTCAGCACGAACAGCTACAAGGACCTCCAATAGTCACACGAGGGTGACGAGCCATCAACTAAGTACGAGTCTAGTCATACTCAGCCCGAACATTTGTCAAGAAGTTGTAGATGCGACGAAGCTCTAGGTGAGACTGCTGGCGCTAACAGCACTGACAAATGTGGCAAACATCCGGTTCCAAAGAGTCAATTTGATGCCACACCATAGACAGCTGGGCATAGAACTTGTCCACAGTGGCATCTCACTGACATGTACTGAAGCCAAACCAACCATATCCTCAATGAGATGCACCTCCATGCTACCAACCAGAATAGTAGAGGCACGGGTATCCTCATCAATCCATATCTTGTAGGTAGTATACTAAGTCTGAAGACTCCATGGCATCCTCAAAAGCATCAGACGCCTCCTTATGAGTGTCTTCGGAAGAATACTTCGGGAGCACGGGCACAACAGGTGGAACAGGGCGAGACGGACATTGCAGCTCACTGGTGAGAAAATCCCAAAGGCACTGACCATGCATGTGGAGGCGCATGTGTTGAACCTAGTCCCGATAATTGAGACCATCAAAGATCACCGGGCAACAAGGAACGAAAACGGTGCTCGAAGAGGACATTTTTTTAATAGCAACGTTCAGTATAGAAACCTTAGGTTTCTATTAGTGCAGCTTTGGTCCTGGAGGCGGTGGTGTCCAATCTGGCATTGACGTCGGTCGGCGACGACTGGCAACAGGGAGAAGGCGGCACCCTCTCCTGGCATGGGCGATCTGTCTAGCGGCGGCAGCGACCGATGATGGCTGGAGGAGACTGCCGGCAACAGGGAGAAGGCAGCACCCTCTCCTAGCACGGGCGGTCGGGCCTCCGGTAGGGGCAGCAAGCTCTGATCTGGTTGACGAGGCAGCGAATCCGTGCAGGAAGGGACGGTAGTGGTGCTGTGGGAGGCGACCAAAGCAACGGTGGCCTGAGCGACGACGATGGCCTAGGCATCGACGACAGTGGTGATGGGATGGCAGCAGATGAAGAGGGCAAGGCGGCGGCTAGAGAAGATGAACCATCAGTGATGGCTGTTCTCTGAGGCAGAGGTTGAAAAGCTAGGCGACGACGGCTGCTAGAGAAGATCCAACGGCGATGGCTTGACGATGGTGAGCACAATGGAGCAAAAAGCAAGGCGGCGGTGGAGAAGATGAAGAAGAACGGTGGAGAAGATGAAGCGATGTGACTTGACGAAAACCCTAGGTTTGCTATGATACCATGATATATACAAATATAGGTATGATATATATATATACAAGAAACCCCTTATACAACAGAGAAAACACACAGCTAATAATACACATCTAACAATAATAGTCGTTTAATACTAGCTTTGTAAGCAAGGAATCTCCCATTGGAGTAGCTACTAAAAGACTTGCATGGAGCGGCGAACCCTATTGTTCTTCGGTACAAATAACGGGGATACAAAAGAGTGAGTGGAACCAGGGTCTACAAGTATGCTAGCAGATGTACCACAAATTCGAATAGTGCAATGAATGACCGAACCTGTGGCTTGTGCATCTTGTTGGTTTAATCAACGAAAGGTTACTGGCAGAAACACTAGTGTGAAGGCATCGATGCAAACTTCATGGCAACAACAATTGGAAGTGGGTGAGGACGAAGTCGGTATGCTTAGGAAGTAGAGGCATAGATATATATAGAGAGAGGAGATGAGAATGAGATTTTTTATTATTCCATTTTTTTCTAAGCTCCAAAAGCATTTTTTTTTGCTAAGCTAGTTGCTAATGTGGGAAATTTCGACAATGTCAGCAGCCAACATGGTAAAACCACCATTGAGGGGTTAACCTATTTTGATAATTGAGGGATGTAAAGTAAATGGTATTGAAGTTTGGAGTGGTAACTAAACTGTGGCAATGGACAGGCGTAAATTGGAAATTGTCTTCACCAAAAAGTGAGTGAGGATGTTGCCTTGTTGTTGGGCTAACTACCACTTCTTCCTATAGATATTAATGTACATTACTAAGATTTAATATAATATATTAATAGCAAAGCTCTCCCTTGTTGCATTCCCTTCAACAAAAAAAAGTTCCCCTAATGGGTTGCCACAGGTAAAGAGGCCCTAAATACACGTGACAATACTCCCTGAAACAAGGAGGGGGCATGCACTTATCTTTCTAGTTGGTAATACTTTTATCTAGAGTTGTTGGGAAACACCCGTAAAGTGGTAAGATGCCATCCAAACCTGGTTGCCTTTGATACTTGTGCTGGCCTCGAAAAAACTACTCACAATGGTTCAACTAAACTAGGTGACCCTCCCCATCATACATTGGGATTTCTAACTTATGGTAGATAAGAACCACCATGGTTGTAACCATGTTGATGGCGCCAGCTTTGGTGGGCATCGACAATATTGGTGTCAGGAGTGACAGCTTTGCCCCTACAGGCGGGGGTAGGACCGTAGGTAGGGGTGCCAAACGGATCCAGATTATCCGTTTCATTTGGCATCCATATTTGGATGGTAGTGAATGTGGCAAGCAAAAATGCATTCGTATTGTAAAACGAATACGAATTTGGATAGTATCTGGATTTTTTTGTCGAATACACATATGGTATACAAAATAGCTACCGTATGGAGTAGACGATGAAGCACAGGGTTGCTTCAAGGTGAAGGAAGCGCGAAATTTTGTGGAAGGTAATTTGGGAGCAAAATGGTTTTTTTTCCCAAATTGGAAATTTGAGATTTGATCAAACCACGACGCAAGGAGGCGCAAGAGAGGTAGTTTAGATCAAAGATGTGCTGAAAATGTTAAGTGGATTAAGTATTGATTCACTGGCGGGTTAATGATTGTGTGCGCTTTGAAAAGTGCACGCGTGTGTGTAAAACTCGATATGATGTTGGATTAATGGTTAAACCCATGTAAGTGGATGAAACCCAACTAGAGGTGTTGATTAGAGTTTCTTGTAAGGCTCCATATATAAGGAGGGAGATGTGTTGGCTTAGGGTTTAAAGTTTGGAGAAGCTTGTGCTAAGCAAAGTAGAGGAGGTTAGGGTTCTTGGAGAGAACTTTTGAGATATATGTTGTGACTCTTTGTCATTCTTAGGCTTTATGGGTGGCTATAAACATTCATCTATAAGTATCGATATATATCAAAATTCATCCAAGTTTTTCTTCTCTTTGTTCAAGTGTTAAAATCTTCATTTGGCTTGATTTTTTACGTTTTCTTCTCCCCTCTTGATCTTATTGTGTTCCATGATGAATAAGGGGTAGAAGATAAGTCTATCGATCAATCTTCACTCATCTAGATCACTCATATAGCAAGATTTGGGATCAAGTCCGATTATGCTTGTTCTGGGCTCAAATTTGGATTTTCGTGGTTAAGATGGTATTATCCTAAATCAATATGTAGATTAGTTTGCTATGACATCTAGGAGTGCATCTGGATCATCTTCTTGATGAGAAACTCACCGAGAAAGAACTAATTTGAATTGTAGGGTTTTGGGTGTTCTTGATACCTAGATTTTTCTTCAAATTAGTGAACATGGGCCCAAGAACCTTGTGATTCTTAATTGATTGAGGTCCCTAATGCTTTGAACAGGTCTCATGTAAAATTTGGGGATGTTTGGATGAGATATAAGCAAGTTCTTGAGATTTTGGTTTAAACCCGAGGGGTTTTTGTCTGGAAACAGAGGATCAGTCAAATCGACGTTGTCCCAGCGATCAAACTGCCCGAGCCTAGTCAAACTGACTCTGTGACGAGTTGGATCATCTTGTACATTCGTTGTTCCTTTGCTATTTGGCTTATATTTGAAGATTGTTTCCATTGTGCATCTGACTTCTTAGCTCTCTCTAGCTATTAAAGTGAAGCAGCTTTTGTATTCCGGGGGAGTTGAATTTGTTGAAGTAGAAAAGGAGGCAAAGATCATCCCCCCAATCTCCGCATCAGTCCTATAGAATCATATGGATGTAATACATGCTTTCAATAAGATGCTAATCTACAGACAAATTACCTCAAAATCTAAGCTGAAAAAATGCCAAGTTTCATCATCTCTTCCAAAAGACTGAAAAATTAATTTGATTGACTGAGAGAAGATTGGAGAAATCCGGCAAGTTTAGTGTTAATTCGGCTAAGTTGTTGTGACAGAAAGTTATTCTTTTGTCTTGCAAGAAAAATAAAGGCTATTCTTTCGATCGTACAACACTACGATAGTACTCAAAAAGTTACAAAGTCCGCCGGGACTAGGGATGGCAATCGGGCGCGGCGGGTACAGGTAGTGCTTGCCCATACCCGTACCTGCGATCCCGATTTACGCCCACAGGCATACCCGTGAAGGACGACGGGTGAAGAACCTCGCCCATACCCGTCGCCCGTGGGTATCCGTCGCCCATGGGTATGCCCGTTTACCCGCGAACTGAGAGTCATCATCTGAGAGTTGAACTAATGACATGTATATATAAGCAGCAGTTATTGCTAGAAAATATAATAGCTATCAAATAGTTTATAACAATCAATAGCAATTAGAGATATGCAAAAGTTTATAACAATCAATAGCAATTAGATATATTGCTATGGTTGCGCCACCTGTCAATCTATATCGTGGGTAAACGGGCGGGGCGGGTACATGTAGAGCTTACCCATACCCGTGCCTGTTTACCCGACGGGTAGAGTGTTCCCTCCATTTCCATACCCGTGGGTAAAGAAAATATCACGTACCCGGCTCCATTAGGGTATTTACCCACGGGTATACGGGTATTTACCCTCCATTTCCACCTATGTTCATCTTATGAATGCGCATATGCACAACAAGATCACAGCCCCATCCTTAATTATTGCTTCTATTGGCCCTAAAATCCTAATAACGCTTTCAGTTGACTATAGTACTTCAATCCCTGCCAATAGTTCAGTTTATTTTTTGTTCTAAGTGTCGAGACTGTTTAAACGGCAAGTGGACAATGCAAACATTCCGGTGCGTACGTTTAACTGTTAGCTAGCATCCATGGTCATCATGAGGTCGACCGGCAAATTGGTAAGACCAAAACCTGATTAATTTTATCTCAACTAAACTGATGCCAGCATGTGGATACCACTGAGAAACAGTAGAGCACCACCGAATTAAGCAATACCACCATGTGATGTGAAATCGATAATTCGTTCTGACTGCGATGAAAAGTACACACTCCATGGTAGTCGCATAGTACGCAATATCGCATGCATTAGTTTCGTTTCTGAATAGCAAAGAAACCCGTAGATTGACAGCCACACAACAAACAAGGCCGAAGACCTTGCAAAACTCTCTCCAAATCGCTCGACAGCATATGTAAAATTATGCTTAACTAGTCCAAACAAAAAAAAAAGATTGAAATGTTTCTTCAGACAAGCATTTAGTGCGTTCTAGACAGTTATAGCGTGGACTCTTCCCGCCATGTACTATAGTTTTTGCAGTCTTTTCAGCCCGAATTTTCCAATTGGCTGTGTCCAATAATTTTATCGGGGCAATGAGTTGCCTAATATTTACTGACCTTTCTGCCTGAGATCGCTTTAAAGTTCAGAGAGAGCAATAAGGAACCAAGGCAGAACCAACGCAAGATTCTCCGGCCAGGAGATGTGCAGGAGGGGGACCTTGAATCAAGCACGATGTGAGGAAAGAGAGAAGCCATGGATGATGGCATCTGCGCAGTGCAGATACACGCCCCAGCCACAGGCCGCAGCACGAGGGTCTAGCTGGTTGCTACAGGAGTTGGCGCAGGGAGAGCGCAAAGATCCATCAGATTTTGCAGGCTTTGTTCCGGGTAATCTGAGTTCCCTACACCTCCATTCCCACCCAGCAACAATACCGAGGAAGGTAAAGAAAGGCCAACAACAAAGTAGACGAGACGGAGGAGGGGGGGTACTTGGCGCTGGCGAATTCGTAGAGCTTGCCGCGGGGGGAGAAGACGACGAGGGCGACCTCGGCGTCGCAGAGGACGGAGAGTTCGAAGGCCTTCTTGAGCAGGCCGTTGCGGCGCTTGGAGAAGGTGACCTGCCGGCTCGTCGGATTCTCTATCCGCTTCATCTGCGTCTTCCCCCGCACCATCTTCGATGGACGGAGGGTCGAGCCCCCAAATCCAAACCAAAATCCCTCCCTCTTCCCCCCGATCGACCGGCCTGTATGTGGGAAGAAAAGAGAAACAAGAGCTTATCCCAATTGGGGCGACGGGCGAGACAAAAGTGGAAACACGAGGAAGGGGATCTGGGAAAGGCAGGGGGAACTCACCAAAATTGGCAAGCGGGGCGGAGGTGGTGTAGGGTTTGGCCGTAGCTGCTTCTTGCCCACCAATATCTCTCTCCTCCTCCTCCTCCTCCTCCTCCTCCTCCTCGGCTTTCCTTTTTGGTCCCTGCCGGCGTTGCCGTGACGCCTCGGCTTTCCTTTTTGGTCCCCGCCGGTGCTGCCGTCACAACGTGGGTCTCGTCTCGTTGGTTACGAGCGGGGGACGGGGGGCAACGGCAGGCGAGGCAAAGCAGAAGCAGCGAAGAGAAGGGAAGGCAAGGAATTTTCGTGGGTGGGGTGGCGTTGCCGTTTTTTTTGGGTGAGGGCGATGGGCGAGAAAGGGTAAAAGCGCCAAGCCAAATCGAGAAGGAAAGCGAGCCCAGAATTTTCCCAACCGAGGAAAATTGTTCCCACCAATGATTTATGGTTTAAATATTTAAATTCTAATAGTTTGTGATAATATGTAAAGAAAAATAATCGTGTATAATTTTGATCAGTACAGCTAAACTCGGCATACTTTTTACTATAACTTTCCTATTGACTCGCCTTGAAAAAACGCACCGTTTAAAAGCTAGTTACTGCAGGCCTTGAAAAAACGCACCGTATAAAAGTTAGTTACTGTATATAGTATAAGAATAAGCCAACTTTAAATCCAAATGAACCCGGCCTTTCTCTTCTGTGTTAAAAAGCGCCTCTCCTAACGGTTTTATCTTCTAACTTTTAACTTTCAAAAGATAAAAACCACTTAGAACATGTCAATATTTTAATTTTAGTTTTTTGGTTTTTTATTTTTCTTCTGTCACATTTATTTTTTGTATTGTCCTGAAAAGTATGGTGGTATTTTTTAGTTCTTCTTAATTTTTATTATTTTTAACTCAAAACAGCTAACAACAGGTAGATTATAATTACAACAAAAAGTGTACAGCAGACGCCAAGAGCTGTGACTTTTTATGTTGTTTGGAGCATTACCAATTGGATAGCCACCGCATTACCAATTGGATAGCCACCGCACTGCTCTCTTTTCAGGAAGGGAAATTAAAACACACAAGGCGTTTTTGCACTTCACCACCCGGGGGCACGCGCAATTTGCGTTTTGGTGCTTCTACGCGCGCGTCAGTTCCTCCTCCACCGCCATGGGCAGGCGACGACCTGGACTGCTGCTGCCTCTCCACGACGAGCGTCGCGCCCCCCGGTGGCTTCCGTAGTACTTCAGCTTGCTGTTGCTGCCCAACGTGAATACATCGATCTGGTAGGGTTTGGTTTGTTGTTCTTGTTTGATAGTGGTAATTTCAGGAGGAAGCACAAACGGCCAAGGTCAGGCCTGCTCTACGTGGCTTCTAAATTGTGGTTTCTGATTTTTTAACTGTAATGACTGAAAATATACTATAACGGCTGTTGTCTTTTTTAAGTAATTAAATTTTAAAAAATATTATATCATTACTGACAATACAAAAAAAGGGAAAATGAAAAGGCAAAAAACAACAAAAAAGATGAAATTAAGAAGTCAGAAGCTAAAGCCGTCCGAACAGGACCTAAATTCAACTACTCTACCTAGGATTAAAAAAACTATTCTAATTAACCTTGCATTTACCATATGCTTCTGACTTTTGGAATGTGTCGGTTTCTTAATTTCGTTTCTTTTTTATTTTTTTTGTTTTTTTCTTTTTATTTCTTTGCATTGTCCGTAACAATATAACGGTTTTTTCTCTTTTTATTTTTTAATTTTTGATTTCAAAAAACTAACATACGCTATAGCACATTTCAACCAAAAGCCAATAATTAATCAAAGCTAGAAAACGATACCTTTAAACTGGTTGGAGCAGCCTCTGAAGGGCAAGTAAAAGAGGAATGAAAATGGACGGATCCCTTTCCGTCCATAGGTTAGGGCATCGATCACTTTCCACTGTACTTAATTTGGCCTTGCGGTCTTACTTCTCACCCGTCGCTAACGTCTCATTGGCGAATGGAAACTTGGAATTTTCAGACCAATCCTGCTGCATCCCTCTTCTACCGTCACGTGGATATGATAAAGATAAGACTGTTGCACCAATCTTTCCGAATCAGAATAAGTGAATAGGAAGCGCCGCTGGGATGGGTTGCTGTGTACGTGGAGCTATTGTTGGACGATGGAGATGGGGCAGAATGGAGGTTCAATTATTTGGGCTCGGTAACTGTAAGTTGGTAGGTTGTGCGTGTGCGCCCTATGATTGGACCATTTGGTAGTGTTGATCTTACCAAGTAAATGAGGAGAGGTTATAGGTTATGACTAAAACTACGTAGAGGAAGACAGACAAAGTATCTCTGTTGCTTTGAATTTATTACAAGAAATGCTGCATTGATCATAAAGAATAATGAGCATGAGTGCGTTGCAATACCTTATATCATGTACTGCTATGCTACAATGTCTTATATAGCATCGATATACTAATGAGTCCAAAGTAGTCCGAAAATAGACATATGATATACTAATGAGTCTCCAACTGGTATTATGTTGGTGCAGGGTACGTAGACTATAGACTAGGTTATGCTCGCATCTACGATGGACTTTATAGACTAAGTCGGGTACTTGAGTAGAGGGTCTACTTGAGAGGTTTCAACCAATACTTGTTTGGGCAAATATTTTTCATGATAAACTATTAATTATAGACTATTTAGTCCTCGTCACATATATTATGCAATCAATTATCAAGGTGATGGATGGACCTTGATTGGAGCAACACATATAGCATTGCTCAAATTGGATCATAAACATAGGGGATATATATATATAGTAAAAATAACGAGTGCTTCTTGGTGCCCGGGCATCATAGTCTAAAATAGGTATGTATCGCGTGTGAAAAATTTTAAAATTTCTTAGATATCAAAGTTTGACTAGTTTACTAACTAGTTCAAACAAGTTCGAACTGAAATTTGAATTGTGGTTGCCTTTTTTATTGATAGTTTGATTGTAGGTATGTGCTGATTATATATATAAATCAGCAAAGCATGTGATCTAAATTCATTCAAAACTTTGAATTCAAGTATATTTTTTCAAAGGTATATGTTTCATTTGAATTGTTATAAATGGGTACATACCCTAAAACTGATATTTTCAAAAAAAATATACCCGAATTTGAGTTGAATTCGTGCATTTGAAATCAAGGTGCCCGGGCACCCTGGTGCCCAATTTTCGTCCTATATATATATATATATATATATATATATATATATATATATATATATATATATATATATATATATATATATCATAGCACGTTTTGATTCTTTATCATTTTTCCTTTTGTTTTATGGAACTACTCTGTATAAGTATACATGTATCTCTTTCATAGAGCAAGAAGTGAAATAATAGGAGGTAAATGTAAGATGTTTGCTAAAGGAAAAACTCATTGTTGACATCACAAGCATCAAGGCAATTATGGTGTCGGTTGGAGTAATGGAACTAGTTGGTTGGCTAGAGCTCTCAAATTATGAACTGTGCTTCCAAAAATGAGTTGAAAACCTGATTAATTAATGTTTGTTCCTGTCACATGGAGAGAGCTGTGCTGGAATGTGTGGTTCTAGCTTCAGGAAATTTGCTGCTTGAATTGGATTCTTCTTATTATTATTATTATTATTATTATTATTATTATTATTATTATTATTATTATTATATATAGTATAAATAACAAGGACACCATAGTCCTAGGCTTCATGATTGAGATTTTCCATCCATGATTAAGATTTTCATTCATGATTGATTCAACATGCTAAATCAATGACTTCCTTTCCAAATTGATGCTTTTTCGAATTAATGAATGTTAACGGATGGAAAGTCTCAATCATATATATATATATATATATAGACACACACACACACCCCTTTTCTACACCTATTCTACCATTTCACCTTATCATTTTTTTTAAGTTTGAAACTATCTTAAAAAGTCATTTGCTTATTTGTATCATTTAATATTGGAACGACCTAAACTTCTTGGATGATAAATTTGCACGACATGTTACGATTTTGTCTAATGCTGAATTCCAATGAC
This sequence comes from Bonia amplexicaulis, assembly GCA_036346245.1. Taxonomy (NCBI): domain Eukaryota; kingdom Viridiplantae; phylum Streptophyta; class Magnoliopsida; order Poales; family Poaceae; genus Bonia; species Bonia amplexicaulis. The sequence continues at coordinate 1,276,985 of CM070741.1, forward strand.
ATGTGCTTATTCTACCATTTCACCTTATTAGTTTTTTGAAGTTTGAAACTGTCTTAAAAGTCATTTGCTTATTTCTATCATTTAATATTGGAACGACTTGAATTTTACCCGTGCAGGCATTACTTCAATAGTTACTAAAACCCCTTTCTTTTACTAATGAAATTAGATGGCAAATAAAAAACTTAATTCTGTGAAGCAGCCCTTACTTTTACTGGACCTAAATCAGCATATTCAAATTAATCAAAATTAATTAACCAGCAAATTTGATAATTATAATTAACTCAATTACATGAATTACCAAGTAATGAGGGAAGTCCCAAAGCATTTGAATACGATTAGAACTCAAAGTAACAAGTCTAAGCCATAATACAAAGGTATCGTTTACATCATAAAGGTTACAAGGGTACAATATGTATCATAATACATTATATATTTTCAACCACATACAACAGATATTTAATTATACACTGGCGTGGTAAATTAAGCTGTTTGCCGATCGGGAGTGAGTCAGTGCTAAGAATCTGCATGGGAAAATCAAACTAAAATCCAAAAACAACTAACCAGAAAAGGTAAGAGAGGAAGTAGGTTGCCGTCAGTACCCTCTCCTATCTATTGGCTATCCAAGGCCAGTCGACACTCTCACTTATCATCCGACAAAAACTATACCAAAACCCACTTTAACTTCACCACAATTACCACCATAAGAGAAAACTAAGCCACAATGCTAGAAAAACCCCAATGACCTTTGGTCAATACGGAATAACCTCCTTTTCACTTGTGCATAATAGAATGGGAGAGGGAGGTGAATAAGAAGTAGCCTTCCAAGAGAAAGAGAGAGAGCATTTCCATCTATCTTCCCCGAGCCACCAGAGGGAGCTCACACAACACCCCTAGACTCCACCTACATCTCCTCTCAAATCCAATCTGAGCGGGCACGAGAGAGGGGAAGAATGAGGGCTTGAAGCCGTCATGGAAAGGTTGGGGAAGGAGGAGGGTGCAGAAGGGCCTTCGGTGACCCTGGATCGAGAAGGCGCTAAAAGCAAGGGAGGCCAAGGAGAACTCAACCCACTCGGGAGAGCATGTGGGGGAGGACCACAACCACCAGCCCAACCTTAACCCAACCAAATCAGGTAGGGTACCCCATATTCTTTGTCCCTTCCACCCCCAAGTCTTCTTGTAAATCGCTTTACCTCATGGGTGGTACTAGCAAATCAAGTAGGAGATAGTGGGAAAAAGGGGCTAGGGTTCTTTACCTTGGCCGGATAGAGCCGCAACACTGTCACAGGCTCACGACAGTGAGGGCTGAACCACAGATGGCTGTCTGTGCACACTCGATAGATTTTGTCATACTCTCTAGCTGTAAGATCGAGGAGACCAACTAGAGAGGGGGTGAATAGGCAGTTTTAAAATTCTCTTTGGCTAAAATCGAGTTTATAATACGAAAGCGTAAAACAATTTAGTTTAGCGCAAATAAGGGCTAAATCAACTAGGTTCACCTAAGTATACCAACAACCTAAGTCTATGTCAAAGGTTTTCAATCCTACGATGACAAGCAATCAATTTAATTCTATAAATGTAAATTGCTTGAATATAAATTGATATAAGAAAACAAACCACAATGACACAATTTCTTTTTTTATCGTAGTGTTCGGAGACTTGCCGGTCTCCCCTAGTCCACCTTGAGGTAAGCCCAAACTAATTGGATCGGCTCTACGAATTAAGCCTTCCACGTCAAATCCACTAGTGGTAGTTCTTTCCCACTTCGAGTAGGTGAGCTCCAACATTCACAACACGTCGGGTCTTCTTATAACCTTCTTTGAGAAGATTACAACGCACAATGTCTCCAACATCTTCTAGGAGTCGGTAACCTCCAAGAGTAACAAGTCAAGCCCCTTGCTTGACTCTCACCACGTGCAACGAATGCACAAGCTCAAAAGGATACGAAATCCACATTTAGATGCAACACATACATTTGTCATTACCACCAAAACCAATTTAATGGAGCTTGAACTTACATTAGTGCATGCAGAACCTTAGCCCCATCAAGCCTTGCTCAACCGTGGAGTAACACCATCACCTCAAAACCCTAGGCCACATCATCCAAGTGCAAACTTAAAACAAAAATAAACTATAATAATGCAAAAATAAAAAAGACAGAATCAGGGTTAGCTCGGGAGTAGAAGGAAGTGTAGATCTAGTGGGTCGTGCCTAGATCCACCATCACCAGCATCGGATCTGGTCAGAGGTGGAGAAGCAGAGGTGCGGGAACCACAAGGAACTTGGGGAGAAACGATGACGTCTAGAAGAAGCACCTGATCCGGTGGAGCCACTCCCATATCCACCACCATCGGTGCCAGTGAGCGATGGTGGAGGGGAGGTGACGCAGGGACCCAACGGAAGCATGAGCGCCAGCGAAGCGGTAAGGAGGGAACGGGGAGAAAATGATAGAGGAGTGCAAGGGTGTGGAGTATGCATGTGTGTGTGTGGACTGGCCGTGTGTAAGCTGGGCCAATCATATGGGCGCAGAGTGTTGGTTTGGTTAGAGAGTTTGGGCTATTCATGAGAATGGGTTGAGACGGTTTGGGACCATTTGAGGTCAAAGTAAAACCAAGTTGAATAAATCCTAGCAAATTTGTCTTAGTATACAAATATAAAACCCTAACTGAGGACTCAACACTATAATATGACCCAACCATTCAATTGAATCAAATTTCTTAAGCCATAAAATACACTCTGTAATGCAAAGGGCAAGCCAGGGCAAGAAGGGGAAATTTTACAAGCCACGGTTGAGGTAGAGGCATACTACATGATCTAAGGATCCAAGCAAGCTTGCTCTTGATCATTCTGAGTAGCTTATGTTACTTAAGAAAAATTATTTTTACATTATATATTATTACCTGTTGCATTAAAATGACTTTTTCCAAAAACAAATGGTGGTTAGATGAGAAAAGAAAAGGGCTTAGAGGAGAACAGATTCAACTAAAGGAGTAGTTGGACCGTAAGTTATGTATAATAGAAGGGTAGAGGGTACCCTGGTCAGGTAGAAAATGGACAGGTTTAGGACCATCTATATATGGTTGTAATATAAGGACTAAATAACTTTTACTAGGGTATGGAGCCGTATTTTTCGTATCAACCATTGCCTCATTTCAACGAGTGGAAAATGTTATCCTACAACATTGATATATTCTCCACGAGGATATGTCGTATAAATAGGTGGTTTGGAAGATACCAGAACTAGCGCAAACCCAAAAGTGGTGGATCCAAATAGGCGGGCATAGAACCGGTGTAGAGCCTGAATGTGGTGAGCCTAGTGCCTAAATTTAGTACTATGAAGTGTCGGGTGAGGGGTAGACCGTCCCCGACCAATGACTATTTATGGTTGGGTGGAGATATAATAAGAAACTAGGGGAAACACATTCTATATATACTTTGACTCGGCACCGCATCTAAGGAAATATAGATGACCCAGTTATAAGGAGCTTAGAGTAGCTATTTGGTAAAGTGATACAAGGCCGCGCAGTGCTAACTAAACTATGAATTCATGCCTGTCTACTAGAATATAGACTACAGGGACCGACTGTGAGTCCTTCTCTTTGCTAGTGTGATTAGTAGTATCTGGAATACTAAAATATGCAAGCTCTCTTTTAACTTAACAACCTATGTTGTTATTAAGATTGGAGTGGAATAGGAAACTCGCTTATGAAGAGATTAGTCATACAAATTGCATACGTTGCTAAGAATATTTGCTTAGTACGTTGTATTTACTCTTACTATTTATTTGCTTTGTTAGATCCTAGTCTGCCGGAGATTACATCGGGTTAGGCGTAAGGTCACAGGCCCAGAGAATGTCGCGGGGGACAAGGGTGATCATATCCAGGACCACGGGAGATGGACGCCCTATTTGGTAGTTGAGATGAGTAGGCGCCTTTTAGTGTCATCTCAAATAGTCACGGTATATAAGTAACTAGAAACATGAGCGCGGCGCCACGCCGCGCTAGCTACCGTGTGGACCGAAATAAAAGAGGGAAAATTCGTGAGAAGGTGTGTTTTTTTAAAAAATTAAGGATGGGTACGTAATTTCGGAGGAACCGGAGGGTTTATTTGCAAAAACAGGACGGAGGGCTCTTTAGCAAAACCGAGGACACATACGTGAGGAACCGAGGACCCGCGGGAATTCGAGATAACGCGGGCCTTTCCAAAAAAGGGGAAAAACAGGACCGGGGCTTGTTTGCAAAAACCGAGGGCTCAGACGAACAACCGAGGGACCCGCGTAATTTTGAAACCGCGGGGCCATCCATAAAGGAGAGGGTTTAAAAACCAAGGACCTATTCGCGAGAACTAAGGACCAGACGTAATTTCAAAAACTCGGAAACCACTCGGTACCGACCGCATCAAAATCCCGGTACGCACACTACACACAAGACTCTCATGTGAGCCACCCGGGGACGTGGTCACACTGGGGCTGGAATCCCGGGCATAAGGAGGCGGAGCATTTGTGTCTCCATTTGTTATCTAGCATTTGTATAATTCGGATCTAGGATTAAAATATTTTATTAGTGTTTTATGGATGTTGTTAGCCAATAATTAGTCCATTAAAGATTGTAGCCCTGAGTGACTGGTTATTGTAATAATACAATGTCTCTAGTTATTGCTTTGCTGTGAAACTCTTGTATAACTTATTATTCGATAAGACAATGTTGTTATAGAATAATAATCCGTCGACCGATATCATATTCTAACGATAATGACACGGGTCGTCACATTCTATCTCAAAGAAAAAATAAAATAAAACTTCATTCCATTTGTACATATAGTACAGACTTCCTACTAATACCAACCATATGTGTATTCACTGGCCTGCACTCACTCGATCTCTACGTTCATGTTAATTTGGTTAGACTCGACTATACATTTACGTTAGCTTTAGAGATTTCTGTAAAGATCATCATGTGGTAGAGATCATCCTTTTAAGATTAAAAAAGGACTGAAACTTGACTTTGTGCCCTCTTGTTTTTTGAAGAAATCAGGTGGGATATATCCACATGGAAGACTAATCAAACAAGGAATATATGCCAGACCCAAAAAAGGAAAAGGCTATGCTGGAATTGAGGGGACGGAAGGACAACTTTTTCTAAAGCCCTGCTAATTAATGATCATTACCACGCATTAAGCCCATGACCAGGTAGCTAGGTTAGTGGTACAGTTTTTTTTTCTTTTTTTTATTCACAAGGTAGAGATCGAGTGAGTTCAGGTGAACGCACGCGTGGTTGATATTATGCTAGATGCGGGTAGGACTCAGGAGAATTGGAAGGCATACAATATAATCCATCACCAAACCAACTTAATTTTCTCATCAAGAATTGGAAGGCATATCTTCTCTTTTTGTATACCACCGTACAGAGCCACTTATCGCTGTAGTATGTATTATAATTAACTAGTAGACACCGTCTTAAAAATATACTTTGTTTAAAAACTAGGTACGATAGAAAAGACATATACGATAGAAAAGCAGATTTTAGGAGAAAACATTAATAGGGCCAATAATCCATCACCAAACCAACTTAATTTTTCTCATCGAGAATTGCAAAGTACAGTTTCAAGGCAAAAGAGTCATATCTCTACTATTATATAAAGAGGAGCTGGTGGTTGGTGTATTCTTCTCTCTCCTCTCTACAGCCATCTGATTTGATCTGAACCATTCATTTCTCCCCCCTCTCTCTCAGGATACAACCATCCACTCCTCCACTTTCCCTATCTCCTCGCGCATTCTGACCACTCTTCTATCTCTGTCGTTTGCTCTCCAATGTTTGATGTGTGAAGTTGACCAGACAGTAAATTCCGTCTCACCATTTTTATGACTTCATTGCAATATACGGGTCTCTAACTAGTAAATATAATCATTTGCGCAGCTTGTATGGTTCGAGAATTTTACGAAGGTGTACCCATTGCATACACTTTGGACTCTTAAAAAATGCATATCTTTTCTTTTTGTATACCACTGTATAGAACCACTTATCTCTTTTTTTTTGCAAGATAGAACCTCTTCTGTTAGGGAAGATCATTGCATTTACCGACAACAGCTTTACTGTTATCATGTACAAAGTCCACCTCCATTACTGATAGTCTGCCATCATGGGAACCTAAAATGGGTGTTTCGCAAGGTGGCATATGCAAAAACAGGTACTCGCTGCAATTGGATGACGGCAGAAAGACGCCGTTGACACTGTTACACGCCAAACTGTCCCCACCACACCACTTTCCCATTTCACCCTCACCTGGCTACAATTACCAAACTTTTGCAATGACGAGCGGGTCCCGCACATACGTTGACCCACATGTCATCTGCGAGGAGACCCGACAGGGAAGCCGGGTCAAAAAGTCGCCCTCGGGACCAGACCATGATGGAGCAGCGGGCATTGGCCAATCCCGAGCGAGTGGGACCCAGGGCGTGTACGAGGGTGGGGAATCGGTCCGCGTCCTCGGACCAGTGTACGTACGGAATATCCACTCCGAAAGCCACACGTGGACGGGCCAGGACGCGGTGGGTACCCACTGTCCGCCCCGTAATCGGGTGGATTCTCTGTGAACCAAACTTTTCACGTGCCCATCGTCCTGCTAAGGACTAGAAGGGACAACCCTCCAATAAAAATTGTGCGGTGGGAGCATTGGTACAACCACTTGGGGTCTAGGATATTTTTGGTTTTTATATATGGCTATTTTTAATTGAGCGTATAGCTATCGACCATCAAATAGTATTGTTAACGATAATGTTTAATATGGAACGTGATGACGCTGGTATCTTTATCAAGAGGCAATGTTATTGGAACAATCGATGGAAAGTAACGTCGTACCGAACAAGGTCCGTAAATTACTCGATAAACGCACCGTGTGTTCTACACTTGCAAATGAACTATAATCAGGATGTCATAATCCATATCTATATCTTGACTACAATGATTTCTTTTTTCCTAAAAATATGTCATTGCATGTATAATATCACACATACTAGCCACGTGCTTCACAAATTCTACAGTAATAACAAGACGCATTGATAAATCGCAATCACATATGCAATTTGCTGTGAAAACCATGCTACCCGCATCCAAGTTGTTATGTTTATGTTGCAGGCTGAATGAAATTGAAAAGTGTCACCTCAGTGATACATTGCCATATCATTTTTTTTGAAGACTTAGATTGCTATATTATCATGCTCAACCATTGAACAAACCTTAATTTCGCCAATAAAATTCAAAGACATGGGGCCAAGGGGTGAAACCTACCCTTCCATTGCACACAACTAGATTACAAGGTCTTAACAAGGTCCTTTTTAGATTATGACTTATAAATTTTAGTTATAATTTATTAAGCTAATAAATAATAGTTATCTCCAGGCCATCTTATTTATAATTACATGCTCAACCCAGGCCAGGAGCTGGAATATTTCCTTACAGTGTTTTGCCCGTGAGTATGTGGCCTATACATAGTACCACTCGTCTTCCCCAGGCGATGTGATCTCGAATGAAGAGCGCTGCGCCCATGTCATATTTTACTTTGCCCACGTCTCTTTTACGGTCCTTCCTGTCCTAACTTTGCGTGGATCGGTTCAAAAGGGGTGAAAACTAAAAACAATGCCGTAGCACATCGATCACAGGTTCGCTCGGGTTGACTCTCTTCTCAAATCATGCGAGAAATACGTACAACATCATGTAGAAGATTTTCCAATTACGCATTTTTTTCGGTGTTATTTGATATTATTGAGGTTAAAGCGCATGAAAAGCGTACAAGAGATCCTTGCTTACATTCGATAGTGCTAGAGGTTCCATTATTTTCAGTTTATAGCTTTTGGTTTTTTCATCGTCTTTTTAAAGTGTTTTATCATGATAGTATTTTTAAATTGATTTATCAAAATTCGGTTTATTCACATAAATATTCGTGTTAGAATTTTTTTGCGTTTTCACAAAAACGAGTCGACGTCGACTTTCACAAAACCAACTTCTGGCATCCTCGTTCTCAACGGGCCAACGAATCGCTATTTTCTTGCTCGCAAGCGCTTCTGTTTTTCAGCTGCATTCAAGTTGACATGAGTGTACACATAACATGAAAAGGAAAAAGAAGATTTGCGTAGTAGGGTTCCACAGGCCATACTAATCCATCAAGATTGGAAAGTTGCCGGCTACCGACGGCCATGGTCGCCCGGCGCTGCTGTGTCATCCCAACACCGCGCCCCCTCGCCTGGCACTGCTGTTCCATCCCACCGTCGCCGGTCAGGAAGAAATGGAGGAGCATGGGTCGGCTCGACAATGAGATCCACCACCAGCAGTGCCTGTTGAATAATCTAGTTCGCTCATCGTGGTTGAAGAGTCAGTCAAAATTAATAATTATAATCGTAAGTCGTACTCGTAAGAGTACTGTAGCGTCATGATCGTAAGTCGTAGATACATTGTAGCAGTCGTAGTGGTCGTGGTCGAAAGATCATTGTAGCAGTCGTAGTCATCGTGATCGAAAGATCACTGTAGCAGTCGTAGCAGTCGTTGTCGAAAATCACTATAGCAGTCGTAAACACTCGACGCGTGCTTAGTCCACGCAAGAGCGGTTTTCTCGGTTTGTTAGCGTCGTTTGCGATATGGCCTGGATCCGTGGGATCGTGCAGAAGGTGGCGTATAATAAGGGTGGCTTAACTACCAGAGTTAGACTAGGATTTTCTTTAAATAGCAGTCTAATGCAACAGAAAAAAGCTGCCTAATTTTTTAGTAGCACAAAACTTTTGTATTCTTGCTCTGTATTTTCTAACTTCATGTGTAAGCTCAGACGTGTTGATCATCCGAAGTTTACAGTGCAGAATCAACCGGCAACGCTGCCTCTTCTTACCAAATGAACCAGAGGGGCAAAGGGATCGGGGCTCGCTCCAGCTTGTTGTCACCCTAGCTCGACGAAATCGGCACCATTGCGCCTCGCGCCGCCACGCCTCCGCCGTCGCTGGTCCAGGAAGAAGAGGAGCCAACTTGCCGTTGCCATAGCTCTACAAAAGCGGAGGCATCGCGTCTCGTGCCACCACATACTCCGCCATTGCCCGTCAAGAACAGGAGGAGGGAGAAGGTTATTCGATGTGCTGAGCAGTGATGCATGGAGATCGTAAGATGAGGGGAAGGGGATAGTAAGAGAGAGGAGGGGAGCGAGCGCTTTCTGTTTCGTGATAAGAGGGGAGGGTTGATGCATCGTTAAGTGAAAGATCGGACGGCTTATAGATGGCAGGTGTGTTCATCCAATAGTGATAACCTATCTAAACAAACAGTAGCCATCTGCAACTAAAATGCATTTTTCCTTGCATGTTTCTAGACCAAACAGAGTATTGATTTAAACTCGTTATAGTTTTTGTCATCCAAACAAAGTTTCTGTAAACCAACAATGACAAAATAACAGCTTAAAACTTGTTTTTCCTAAAAATCCTACTAAAACCAGTTTTCGAAAAGCTTCTTTCTAATCTATGTGATCCAAACAACCACTCAGCTAATTATCCAAACAGTGTGGTGTGGCAACTGAACAGTCAAGCTAAAACGGCCAAAATTGATTTCTGATCAACTACATTTTTTTTATCGGCTACCAATCTGTCAATAGTTTGTAATGGACTTTTGATCATGTGATCTTTTGTAACATGTAAGGCTGAAGATAGTTGTCTATAACTAGTTGTTACCCTCTCTACAAGAATCATTTATATTTATCATATGGAAATTATAGTCACAGTATTTTATTAAACTTACTTAAAAATCATTATATTTTTTATTAATTATTACCAATATATAATTAGAAAATATAATAACCAAATATATGTAGCAGAAACTATATCAATATTTAACACGACAAATTAAAAATAACCGGAAGGAGTCCAAGATATTGGACCTTGCATTATTCAGTGGATACACGATGTACTAAAGAAACGATCTTGCTGCTCTACATGCATGGATTCGTGAGCGGATGCTTGAGAGCAGTGATATGTACTAAGGCTCCGCTCGTTTTAGTTTTAGTTTCTAACTTCTGATTTATTTTTTATTATTTATAAATTTCATTTTTTTTAAAAAAATTAGTTTTTTAAGCTTTTTTATCGATTTTTTTTAATATTTATTTGTGTTTTTCAAGCTTTTCAATCCAGCCGAGCAAGATCTATTATTTATCTATTAGAGTACATCACGCGGAATGGATCAGCTACTTTTGATGTTTGTACACAGAGCAAGACTCCTGCTTCCGTCCTCACGAATTATGGCAAGTTGGGAAGCGCAACCACAGTGCTTTGGCATGTGCTCAACCTCATCCAATCCGATCAGAAAACGAACGCCCCGTGATGATTGCTAGAATGCACCAGCCACAGCATAGACGCTACAATAAAATCGGTACAGTGCCTAACAGTCTTGCTGCAACGAAACTGCGTTTCCTTTTTGAACTGATTTTGGGTAGGTTCTTATGGGATTGTGGCTGATAGCTGCGATGATAACTTTTAACATTAGTATGAGCGCGTATTTAAATAAATTGAACATTGATAAATCGATAAACTATTTTGAAAAGCATGTTTTGATAAATAGTTTCGAAACGACGACGAAAAAATCGCTCTGTTTGTTTGTTCGAAAGAAGTTATATGTCATAAGCTAAAAAGAGTTGGTCCTTTGTGTTATGCTAGCTAGGATATGAATCAATGAGTTGATGGTCCTGTTCTTTTTAGCTTTTCAATGGCTTTTGTTTTTTACTTTTTAAAATATTATTATTTATTAAACTAATAAGGCACAGTACATAAGCCACGGTCAAAAAATCAGGCCTGATGTTTTTGGGTGCCACGTGCTAGCTAGCTAATTGAATGCGAAAATACGACGAGATTTGATGTTGTTAATTAAAATAGACTTCATAATAAATATGGAAATAACACGGCGCACAGGATTTGGTTACATGCATAAGAAATAGCATCATGCACGATGCAACAAATCGAAATACTCCTACGACACATATGCGCCTTTGTAAGATCGAGGAGACCGACTAGAAGGGGGTGAATAAGCGGTCTAAAAAATCTTCTAATTATTAATAACAATTTAAGGCCTTTTCTATTTGTCTAAACTAAGTAAACAATTACAGAAGCTTAATTCAATTTGATTTAGTGTAAACAACATCTATATCAATTAAGTTCACCTAAATGCACCAATAATTTTAGGCTTGGTCAAGGTTTGGACTTCTAGGAAAACAAGCAACCAATTTAATTCTATGAATATAAATTGTTTGAATATAAATTGAGTACAAGAAAACAAACCACAAATGACACGGTCTCTTTTTACTGTGGTGTTCGGAGACTTGACGGTCCCCCTAGTCCACATTGAGATAAACCCAAACTAATTGGACCGGCTCCACGAATTAAGTTTTCCACCTCAAATCTACTAGTGGCAGCTCTTTCCCGTTCCGGGTAGGTGAGCTCCAACCTTCACATTTTGTCGGATCTTCTCACAACCTTCTTTAAGAAGATCACCGTGCACGACGCCTCCAATGCCGTCTAGGAGTCGGCAAACTCCAAAAATAACAAGTCAAGCCCTTCGCTTGGCTCTCACCACAACATAAAGTGCCTTCTATGCAATCCATCATAATTCCAAAAGATCCAGGATATCCTTATGTTCCAAGGCATTATGTGCTATTTACCAAGAGGCCTAGACTATTAAAATATATGCAGTATGGTGAAAGTACCTAAGAAAGATAACCTATATCCGAAATATCTTACCAGCACTATAGATGTAGATTTTATTAGGAAAACATTGTGCACACCAAAAAGCTTTCTTGGGCTTTAGATGTATTCTAATTTGACCTACACGAACAACAAGATAGGTTGACTACTACACATTAGATTAATCAGGAGAACTACTTACTATATAACATAACACAAAAGGAAATCAAAGAAAATTATTCAGCAAGGCTATGCATATGAGCATCACATCTACGTATATGGATCGGGAGGTCTGCCACTTTGGTGAACAATCAGTAAATATAAAATCGACCAATGGCCAGCCAAGCAGAGGCAAGAGTCGATCCACATGCCCGCAGAGAGAGAGGGAGAGACCTAGGTGGGAGAACCCCACAGAGCCCACCGTAGGGCGCAAGCTGCCTGGTTCACCACCTACACCAAGCCGCAATCCAGCACACTACTGCCATGTGATCTCCTCGTACTACTCCACCCTATATACTTCAAACGGTCATGCATGTTAACAAAATCTAGGTGGATTGCTTATCCATGAGATGGGGAATTCGTGAAGCATGCATGCAAGGGTGGATTTCAAATCATTCCAAGGAGTTTATTCGAGTGAGGAAGGGGTAGAACTCACTCTTCTAAATCGCAGAGAGGAAGCCAAATTAGTGGGGACGCGACGAGGGATAGATACGCTACCTCCGGATGCACCCATCTTCGTGTTGCTTGATCCAATCGTCCCCAGCCACAACCCCATGGGATACATTGTTTCCCGTCGGCTGGAGGCGAGGAAGACATGGATCCAAAGCGGTAGGAACAAGCGGGATGGGAGGCGGTGTCGCAGTTGTCATCGGTTGCAGTATACAGAGAGGAAAGTTCTCTGAGGCGATAAGCTCGATGCACGTGAGCTGCTGTTGCTTCTCGTGCTCGATGAGTGAGGTCAACCCCCGGTGGGCCATGACGTCCAATGCGGCGGCGGAGATGGCAGAGGCAGCGTCAGTGGAGATCGCGGCCATGGAGGAGAGGTGGACCGTGGAGGGGACAGCGTCGTCGTGAGAGACTGGGGGATGGGGCAGCAACCGCGGAGGTACGAGATGCTGGGGGAGGTGGCATCAGCGATAGCATAGTGGAGGGGGGTGACAGCAGCGTGATAGGCTAGGGTAGGGGGCGTCGACAGTGTAAGATTTGGGGAGGGAGCAATGGAGGCGGCGTGTGAGGAGGGGGGAGGGGTAGCGACGATGCAATATTTGGGAAGGGAGAGACGGCGGCTTGTGGGGAGGAGGTGCGGGATAGGAGTAGGATGCGGTGGCCATGACTGGTTTGTTAGGGATTTTGATTCGGGGAAAATGGGAGACACAGAAGGGGAAGCACAAGACACGCGACTAGATGGGTTCACACACTGGCATGCTACTTCCTGAGAGAGAGAAGAAGGAGAGGTAGATAAACCACAGATGATGAACCACCACTAACTGCTCTTTTTAAGTAGTAGAGATACACGCGTTCGCATTCACTGAAAGGGTCCGTCTTGTACCCTACATGCAAACTGCAGTGTGAACGAGATGCTCTCCTACGCCAACGCCGGAGGATTTGCGACATTCGTTGTGACATGCCGTCGGCTTGGCAGCCCATTCTACCTAGCAAAGCCGATCATCGCCGCCCGGTAGCTAGTATGGCCATGATCGACGACGAATTTTCACCGTCTTGGGAGGCTGACATACTTCAGACAAGACCGCATTGCGTTTGTGGTGAGCAGGCGATCTAGGCATTGTTGCTGAGCTAAGATAGAACATATTTAGGCACCGTTCATTTCGGCTTCAGCTTCTAATTTCTGGCTTATTTTTCACTGTTCCTAAAATTCATCTTTTTTTTGACTTTTTGGCTTTTTTATTTTTTTGTCGGTTCTTTTTTTCCTGTATTTGTTTGCATTATCCGTAATGCGTCAACATGTTTTTTTTCCTATTTTTAATTTTTAAAAATTTAATTACGTAAAATAAGCCACCATCAACTATAGTATAATCTTAATCAGTTACAATAAAATTTTAGTCATAAACTATTTTTTAGCCTCTCGTTTCGGCTTCAGCTTCTGGCTTATTTTTTACTATTTATAATTTTGTCTTTTTCTGAATTTTTGACTTTTTTAGCTTTTTTTGCCGGTTCTTTTTTTTGCCGTATTCATTTGCGTTGTTTGTGATGGGCTAACATATTTTTTATATTTTTTAATTTTTTTTTTAAATTTAATTATGTTAAATAAGCCTCTGTCAGCTACAATATTTTTTCAACCAACTACAGTGCTTTTCAGTCATAAGCCACTAAAAATAAGCCAAAATAATCATCACCTAAATAAACGGCACCTTAATTTTCCCCGTCAAGCACCCCCACCAGCGAGCCAGTACCGCACTGAGCTGAGCAGACGCGCTTTAATTTCACTTTTGACCCGAGTTTGTTTACCATCTTCGGAGATCGAAGCACTGATTGTGAATCCAACACGTACGAGAAGGATCCCCCGTGCTTTCATTTGGCCCGCCGTCCCATTTGTCATGCACGCCCATTTCCGGCGCCGACACTCGGATGTCCCACCTGTTGTAAATATTACGATATAAACATATTTTCTATTTTAATTTCAATAATAATTATGATAATAGTAAACTTCTAAATATGACATATGAATGACTTAATCATCATATTAAAACATGCATCTATTAAGTCATTACAAAGTGAATATATATTCAACATAAACATCATATATGACATATTCAATATTAACATGGCATTCATACTAATGCATTTACATGCTAATCTTTTTGTAAATTTAACATATATGATCAACACATGTATAGAAACAGATTTAAACAAATAACATGCTGTCTTCATACATAGCCAAATGAACATGACTAAAATCAGCATGTTAATTAAATTTTAATTGCTCTCAGATATAGGGTTGCACAAGACTTTATTCTTGTGCTGTCCCGTTACTTTGATCTAGACTCTTCCCAAATTGAATATGTCAAGTGATAATCAATTTATTGAGCTCTAAAAACAGATTTGTCAATCTCAATTTTAGATTACCACCAACAAGTACTTTCGGCCAGCAGGAAATAAACAACAAAATGATCACAGAACAGTATGTAGTTTAATCTAACAACTCAATCTACTGCCAGAGATTAAAAATTACAATGTAGCAAGGTAGACAGCAAAACTGAACAATTAAGGTGCTACCAAAGCATACTAGAGATCACGGTATGAAATACACGCCGAAAATACCAGACTGAGAACAGGGAGAACAATGACAGCGAGGACACAAAGCTAGAGCTCAATATTTGATTATTCAATTTCAGTATTAGACCTCAGTTATTATCACAGAGCAAATCACAAGCCCACAAGCATCTCTTTCTACAACAATTTTCTGTAAAACAGAGATGATAAACTCACAGTGCAGTGATATTCGAAATCACTTGAAGCAACCGAAGATAGCAAGGCACGATGAAATCGCTGTCCTAGAAAACCTATCAACCCTCTGTGGAAGCCAGGGAGATTGTTCACGGAGATACAATGCCGCTCTTCCTCTCTCAGCCGAAGCCAAGAAGGAAGCCGAGGTACATGGATGCCGCACAAGACCGCACGATTCCGGCCAAGAACCACACACAGACACAAGACAAATATCTCAACCCACTTGAGATCACAATCTTGCCGAGTGCTCCAAAATCAGAAAACCCTAGAAGGGATTTGAGTACCACAGTTGTCGATGGCTTCACAGAACCAGCCAACAACCCTTCCAAGGCAAGAGATCAAAGAACCACAAGCAGTTTGAGAGGGGAAAGGGGAGGAACTCACTCTTGTTCGAGAGATTCCCAAAAGAGAGGAGGAGCCTGAGCTTTATAGCGGAGCCGAGAGAGAGGAACAATGGTGCGGTGGCGATCTGGCGCCATGACGCCCGCCGACGCCGCCTCTCCGCCGTCGCCCCCATGACCCGGCCGCCGCCACCATCGCGCGTAAGTCGCTAGATCCGAAGAACTCGGGCGCTCGCACCGTCACACATGGGGGAAGACGAAACGTCTCCCCCCTATCTCCTCGCACGGCCCACCGACAGATAGGCCCCACAGACTTTTCTTTTCTTTTCCCTTTTCAAATTGAGAAATTACAAGAAGGTCCGTCAGAATACAACACCACCTTGCATGTACTGGTCTGCGCGTACTCGTGTATGCGTATATCCAGCAGCTGATGGTCGATCTCACTGTCTCACGAAGCGGAGACGACGGCGACGACGACGGAGAAACCTTTGGCTTCGCGCGCTCACTAGCTCCTCGCTTCTCCTTCTGGGACGACTAGTCGCCGGCCGGCAACACACCATCCGGGAGTGGACCACACGGACGTGTGGTGCGTACGTGCTCCGATCCGTCCGGGACCACGTACGGCATGCCCGCGTTCGCACAATACTATTGATATTATTATTTGCTTGCTTGCCTAATATTCATCGTCCGCGTCCTCCGGTCATCCACCATTGTTTACACTCGCCGCAGATATTCATCGTCCGCGTCCTCCGGTCATCCGTTAGTGAATCCATTGTTGGAATTTCCGTGGTCATTGCTCTCGCACACAGCTTCGCCATGGCACTCTTGCCGTCTCTGCCCGCGACGTGTCTTTCGTGGATCCGCTCTCCTCTTGCATGAAGACTTTGATCGCTTGCTCGTGAATAACTTTGCTCGTAGACGACTTGGACCGCTTTGTGCACTTGGTACTCGTAACTTCAACAGCTCCGCGCTTATGAGCTTCGACGGTTGACACTCGAACTCGAAAGCTTCTTCACTATCCTACTCATAAGCCACGAGTGCTATAGTATTTGTGAACTTCGAGTACTCCAGTTACTAGTAATATTACGAGTACTCAAGTATTCTCTGGTACTCTAGTCTTCGAGTATGGCGAAGACAACACGAAAACAAGTCGAGAGTACAAGTCAATATTCCAGGGCACAAAAGCACTCATCTTTTCTGTATTTTCTCTTTCCCCTCATTCGCTTGTTATCTACTTGCTCACTTCGATTACATGACTCTGCATGCCTATTTAAAGGCTGCATATATAACCGACTCCGTTTCTACAACACACTCATACAAGCAAACAAACTCGTATATAGGCTATTATACGTATACGTATACGGCAAACACTCCTAGCTATACTCGGACTCGAATCCAGACTAAAAAATATTACTAACTCACATTCACCTCCTTAATCTTGTTTCTTCATCTTTATCACGCCGATCTTTTTTTTATCTCCAAGAACTTCAGTCTCTTCCTTTTTACCTGCACTCCCATGCGTCATTCTTTCTTGGGCCGTCACCGCACTACCTCCCATGCTTGCTCCATCCTGAGCCACACAAGAATCAACACTTGCCGCACCTTGCACCTGGACCGATCTCGTCCTTCTTGCACGTTTGCCTGGGCTAGAGCACTTGCTCCCACTGCCACCTTTGCTTCGCCATTACATGAGCCTCCCGCTCCTCTCTCTCAGACCAAGTCTGCCCGCTTTCCTGCATACATCTATGCTGAGGCTATACCACCTCTAACTCCTGTGCTCATTTGTCCTGTCTCCACTGTTGACCACGTTCCCTCCACAAACCATAGAAAAATGCACTAACCAGTACTCCAAGCATTCCTCTTGGAACTTGTGCACTTCTTCCACTGTATCCCACATACATACTTTCACTGAAGCATTAAAAATTCCAATATATCCGTTTTTGTCCTTGTTTTAATATTTGGAGTTTATGTGAATTATTTGGATTCAGTTATTTAACACATAATTAGAAATCGAAGTCCTGAAGAATCAACAGATAAAGCCAGGCCGAGATCCCGATGAAGATGAAGACCAGGAACTGAAGACCATCGAATGAGAAAGTTTTGAGTGAGCTACATTTTCTGTAAATTATTTTCATTTTAAATTATCAAATTGCATGTTGTTATTTCATATGCAAATATATGTTTGTTTTAAGATTCTAGTTATATGCCCATTAATTGACTCGTTAGTATTACAACTCTTTTGGAACAATTGAATATTTGAGCCTTGTCATCCTAGGAAAATTACAATGGTAACCTTTCAAAAATAAGTCTACAATTATTCGCCATGCTTAGTACTGCTTAGATACTCGATGGCACCAAAATGCCCTAAGCATCACTCTTAATCATGAAAAACTGATTTGAAAAGTCATAGGAGAAAATGGCTGGTATATTTTGACATGGATATTTTATGCTCTCAAAAACCCCAACTTGCTTAAATATCTGGGCGGATGGTATGGGGGTGTGGTGTGGTGGATGCACAAGAGTGTGGATTGTGGTAGAATAGTACAACCACAAGTCTGCAAATTACAACTTGGCTAAGTAAATATATCAAACCCCTGATTCTTCTCTAAGTAAATCTATCGAACCCTTGATTCTTCTCACCGGTAGGGGAAATGAGTGGAATATTGCAAGGGCAAGGGGAGGCCTAAAGGGACATCGAGAGGAGGGTGAAGTTTTTCTGTTGTGCTAGCGTTGTGGAGAGTGGAGTCCGAATGCACTAGTATCAATGGTTAACATCTCGCGCAACATATGGGACCCACCGCAAGTGGGAGTAGCCCATAGGGTGAGATGACAAAAGGGACTAGATATTTCGAAAAATTATTGTGATGATCTACTCAACCGCATGACTAAGGAATCATGCGGGGCAACGGACGGATTGTCTCTTGTGGGTAAAGTATACAAACTCTGCAGAGTGAAAACTATTCGAATAGCCGTGCCCACGATCAAGGGCGGACATGGGAACTTAACCAGATATAGTTCTATTTCAAAAACTTTGTGGGTGGAATTGAAAAAGTGGTATTTCAAAAACTTTGTGGGTGGAATTGAAAAAGTGGTGGGCAGTGAAAAGCCTTGATTTGTGTTGCACTGGGTGTCGTCCTAGTGATAAGGTAAGCGGTTATAATGATGAAAGGTTAGCATATGGTGCAGAAATAATGTAATGGTGGATGGAATCTGGATCGCTATTATTATTGCATTCTTTCATACATTCATAAAATATGTTTTAGTTGGTCCCACCTGTGTGTTCCGTTTTCGCTGCTGCATTTTATTGATTTCGGCCTGATCGACCGATGAGTAAGTCTACTATTATATTTACGCTTCCATATGATATGTATTTTGATGTTCAGTACTGTATCTGTAAGTGTCTTGTTACTGTTCAGGCCAAACCTAGGGTTTTGATCATGCTGTTGTGCACTACTCCTTGAAATAGTGACGCAGATATCTTCTCCTTTATTGTATTCATCATCATTCATGGCCAACAGTGTTAGGATGGGTATAGATACACAGCATGTACGGGATCAGAAGGAATTGCGTCCAGTGTATGGAGTAGCTGCAGCCTGACAGACCAAACCAAACAGATCAATCTTACAAGGATTACCAATCACGAGCGCATTCATAACAGGCGTCCCTACCAGCAGAAGAGTTTCAGACATCAACCAATGGGAGAAGGGAGACAGACTGAAATCAAACGTTGTAACTTATAGAGGGGCAGGAGCCAGGAGACAATTGAAATCTACTGGCCAAACAGTAGTAGCGGTACAGTAGCGATGCTGTAGGGTTCTTCGCACGGACGGCCTGTTACCGTTCTAAAGCCCAATATTTGGGCCTGTAGAGAACTGAGCAGTTCATCTGCACGGGCTCAATTGCTCTAGTTGGATTGGGTTCTGTCGTCGCTTTCTTGGGCCAGATACCACTACCGTATGTTGGGCCTAACATCGCTTACATGGGTTGCGTTACCTTTGAGCTCCCCCAGGAGCCCAGACAAACGAACCCCAAGTTATATTTTTGAATAAAACTAGTTACGTACGCATGCATTGCAACGGAACTCATTGAATATATAAAGAACCGTGCTATAGAAAAAAGTTGCTATGATCAGTTGGAAAGTAGAGAATTGTGAGAAGTTAAGAGAATAGAACGGTTGGAGGAGAATATACGTACAACCATCAACTCATTCTTTTATAATAGTAATGATACAGTAGGCCCATTTGTATGGATTCCTACTTACGACTTTTAGCTTTAGCTAATAAATAATGGTGGCTAATAAATAATAGCAGCTATAGAAGTGGCTTATAGAAGTTGGAACGTTCGTATTGGCTTTTTGGTTTTTTGTTGAGTGCATTATGTAAGAAATAGAGCAAACAACGGTTTAACGAAAAGTATTACAATATTTAGACCGTCATGCGACTTATGAAATTGTGACATAGTAAAATGTAAAGTATGTTACAATATGCAAAAGCGCAAAGTAATGGCTGATGAATAGTAGTGGCCAATACAAGTGGTTTATAGAAGTTGAGTCATTCGTATTGACTTTAGCTTCTCTAAACAGAAGATAGAAGCCAATACGAGTAGACCATAATATTTCAGCCCTCAATCCTCATGTCCAGCAAAACAAGTCCAAATTCGCTTCCTCCTTGATCCTCACCCATTCAATTTAAAAATGTAAAGTATGTTACATAGGCCTTGTTCTTTATGGCTTCTAAAAGTAGCTTTTGGCTTTTGCTACAATACCTAACTTTCAAACAAGATATTTTCCTAAGACGGTGTCTACAAGTTAATTGTTTTACACGTTAAAAGCCCAACATCTGTATCAACCAAAATCGTAAGCTAGTATCTCTCTCCATGATCTCTATCGCTAACAGCTAAAATTCAAAAATTTCAACCAAAAACTATAGGCCGCAGCCGTATCAAACAGCCCCATAATAAAATGTATGTTACAATGTAAAGTATGTGACATAATAAAATGTAAAGTATGTTACAATATGCAAAAGCGTAGAGTAATGACTTATGGATAGTAGTAACCGATACAAGTGGTTTATATAAGTTGAGTCATTTGTATTAACTTTAGTTTCTCTAAATAGAAGATAGAAACCAATATATAGACCCTAATATTTGAGCCCTCAATCCTCATGTCCAGCAAAAAAAGTCCAAATTCGCTTCCTCCTTGATCCTCACCCATTCAATTTTACATCTTTCGCACGAGCCCGGAACAGAGGAGTGCATGGATTCTCCGGCCAATCGCAAGCAAGAGAAGGACGTGGAATGAACGCGAACCCAAACCCAACCTCAATCTCGTCCAGCTGGCCAGAGCACACTACGTCAACGCTCCATCCAACGTGCGAAAGCGACCGCCCATCGGCCATCCATCGTGGGATGGGATGGGAGGGAGGAATCAGATCAAAAAAATAAATAAATAAACCCCAAACTTGCAACCGAAGGAAAGACGCAAGAAATCCAAACGGCCTGTGGTCTCCACCGCGCAGTCTGATAATGCCGCGTCACCCGCGCCCACTGACACACCGACCCCGCAAAGGTGAACCCCACTCGCCGGAAAAAGA
Organism: Bonia amplexicaulis; assembly: GCA_036346245.1. Classification (NCBI taxonomy): domain Eukaryota; kingdom Viridiplantae; phylum Streptophyta; class Magnoliopsida; order Poales; family Poaceae; genus Bonia; species Bonia amplexicaulis. Next base: position 1,298,074 of record CM070741.1, read on the forward strand.
CTGAAAAAGGCAGGGGAGAGAGACGAGTACAGAGGGCCTGATCTTTTTAGCTTTCCTACATTAACTAATTTTTAAACGAAGTATCTACTAATTAATTATAGTATATATTATACTAATTTTATTTATATTGGCAAAAAACGTATGTGAGTTTCTGTTACTACGTAATCTCTCACACGAATAGCTCAAAAGCCACAGCCAAAAGCCATACGCTCCAGCCAAAAAGAACAGGTCCAGAGTTCGGCCCGTTTATTTCAGCTTAAATTTCTAGCTTTTTGGTTTATTTTTTACTATTTCTAAATTTTGTTTTTTGTTTTTTTAACTTTTTGTTGATTTTTTCTATGTTTATTTGTATTATCCATGATGAACTAATATGTTTTTTATTTTTAATTTAGTTACTTTAAATAAACTATTATTAGGCATGTTCTTTAACGGCTTCTAAAAGCGGCTTTTGACTTTTGCTACAGTACCTAACTTTCAAACGGAGTATTTTCTCAAGACGGGATCTACAAATTAATTGTAGTACACGTTAAAAGACCAATATATATATATATATAATATCAACCAAAATTATAAGCGAGTATCTCTCTTCGTAATATCTATCGCAAACAACTAAAATTCAAAAATTTCAATCAAAAACCACAGTCATAATAAACATGCCTATTAACTGTAGTATAATTTCAGCTATAAATCAGCTTATTCCTTATAAATCAGCTTATCTTAACTATTATAAAAGAAGGAGTTGGTGGTTGGTGCGGTCTCTCCCACCCTTCCCACCTCTCTTGATAAAAAATACTTTATCTCGACGTGTGACCCACCCACCCCTCCCACGCCTGCACCCCGCCTCCCCCACCCCCACGAACCCGTGCGCTACTTCCCCGATTTCTCCCTCGCCTCCCCTCCTCCTTCGCTGCATGTTTCAAAAATTTTACCACCCGTTATCGTAACATATAGTATGATCAAATTTTAAAATCTGTAGTAACGCACGAGCATTTAGCTAGTTCCTTAAATACGAACGACCGACCGCATTGCTTGACTCCGCTCGCCCAAATCTCCAAACCCCAAACCGGAGAGGAGAACAGAGGCAGGTCGCGAGGAGAGGAGAAGCCGCCGCCGCAGTCGCCATGTCGGGGGGAATCGCGCGCGGCCGCCTCGCCGAGGAGCGCAGGGCATGGCGGAAGAACCACCCGCACGTCCGTGCCTCTCGGTTTCATCCGCCTCTCCTGATTTGTTCGACCATGTTGCCTCGCCGATTCGGGTGACTGATCTGTTTCGTTTCGGTTCTGTAGGGTTTCGTCGCCAGGCCGGAGGCGATGGCCGACGGGACGGTGAACCTCATGGTCTGGCACTGCAACATCCCCGGCAAGCAAGGGGTAAGCACCACCTGATTGAATATTTAGTGAATAGTCGTAGTAAGACCCGAAAATCCTAGCTCGCCCAAGTACTCTCGTCTGTTTCTAGATCGGGATGGCTTGATGCTTCTCATGTTAGCTGTTCACCGTTTGATCGGGTCTCGTGCGGCGAATTGCTAGTATCGTGGTCCTCTTGTGGGGGACATGCTAATACGTTTCCTAGTTCGTAGTGTGTGTGTGTGTGGGGGATTGGGATTAGGATTGTGCCGTGATTTACATTTTGTCACTCACTCCAATGCCTTCTAAAGTTGGAGACATTGCACTGTTCTTAGTCTGTTGAATAGGTTTTGTGGCGGCGTTTCCAGTTGCAGATCAGGATTCATTAGTTCGTTGGATTCTTTAGTACATTGTTGCCATGGCCCAAGTCGACTTGTGGTTTATCTATGCTTTCACCCGGGAAAAAAATGATTCTTTTTAGGGCGTGTCAAACTGTTGTCACCTAACTGACACTATAAATCAAGTTGACGGCTGGTTCTGTATGAATACATTTCCAGACTATTTGCATAGATGCTTCAAAAGGAGTGTCCATTCCACTAACTACTGCATACCATGGGCTGAAGGGAACATGATTGAATGATCAATGAAAAGGTGGACTGGGAGTTAAATCAGTGTATGCAGACGTTCAATTGAACTATACACAGGGGGGCTTGTGCAAGTTCTATTCTCTACTCGGCTTAAGTTGCTAAGTAGTGATTTGATAAAGTATTGAAGTGGCATTATTTTCTATTCATGTTAGCAAGCATCCTGTGTTTTCCACTTTTCCTATGTGTATAGGTATCTCCAGTAACTGCACCACCCTATTAAGGGTTTCAAAATCTAGAACCAAGTGTGTTCCTGCTAGCTAACTTGTAGTGAGTCCTGCCATTCTCCGGTGTCAACCAGTCCGATTTAGGCTAATTCGAGGTTTCTACTGTCAACAATGAAGATAAACTGGGCTAGAATACTTTAAAACATGTCAATGAGTTGGTGCAACACAACAAAATTGTGCAAAAATATGTTTATTCTCTGTAATGAACTAAGTTGTCTGCTTTACATGATCTCTGTCTTGGATGCCTTTAGTGCTTTGGTTGAGGTTATGTTATTGAATTCTTGCACATGGTTCGACCAATCTTATGTTATCGACTTATTGTATCTCAAGCTTGTCATGACCTTATGCAACAAATTTCTTATTTTGCTGCTTTTCTGTTTGTATAGACTATTTGCAATAAGATGAACTAGCTTTAACTTGTCCCCATCCTTTTTTTTTTGGCAGACTGACTGGGAAGGTGGATCCTTCCCTATCACTGTTCATTTCAGTGAGGATTACCCTAGCAAGCCTCCCAAGTGCAAGTTCCCACAGGGTTTCTTCCACCCAAATGTCTATCCTTCTGGAACCGTCTGCCTTTCAATTCTTAACGAAGACAGCGTAAGTTTGCCAACCATGCGTTAGGTTTTATGTAATGCCAAACTTGATAGCATGGTATCACTGTTGCAATTGTATCCTTTTAGGGTTGGAGACCAGCCATTACTGTCAAGCAGATCCTTGTTGGAATTCAGGATTTGCTTGATCAGCCAAATCCTGCTGACCCTGCTCAGACCGATGGTTATCACCTTTTTATCCAGGTTAGACAAAAGTGACCAACCAGGTTCTAGCTAATGTTTGGAGTTAACTTTTATACTAAACATTACTGCTTACGGTTCATATATTCAGTCCTGTATTAGTAACACTCTCTTTTGGTTTGCAGGACCCGACAGAATATAAGAGGCGTATTCGGCTGCAGGCCAAGCAGTATCCTCCGTTGGTCTGAGAACATTGGCTGCTTAGGGATCCATACTGCACATCCGCATAGTTCTTGTTAGATCTTAAATGAATGCCTCTGCAAATATGGAATTATACCAAACATAACCTGGAAAAAGGTGCTTTGATAAGTATTTATCGTCATTGTGGAACAATTGTGATGTAAGATCCGTATTGGATGTAAACGGTAACTGTGATTTCTTAACCGTTTTGAGTGCTTGTTTTATTGGATAATGTCAAACTTCGGTTTGTCCGGTCATCTCAAGAGAGTTGCTGTGTGTTATTCGACAAGTCTAAATGCCAAGAAACATATTTGTTTGCCCCAACATTTGCCATCTACGATATTTCTGTTATTATTCTGCTTCTGGTCTGTACCCTTGGTAGGCGCAAGTGTTTGCAGCATGCACCTACTGTGCTCTGATTTTCGTATAGCATCCTTTGTCTTCGGCAATAGGAAGATCAACACATTGTTCAAGAAGTGAAGACTAACACCCTTGCAGGCCACAAGGCATGAAACCCATCCATGAGACTATCCTTGATCGTCGGCCAAGCAGTTTTTGTAGAAACTGCCCGAGAAGCCGTCAGGGCCCAGGGATTTTGCTGAAGAAAGTTTTTTGACCACCTCCTAAACCTCTTCTTCAGAAAATGGTTGGTCTAGATGAGATAAATTGGCTGAGCGCAGCTCAAGGAAGGTAAGATCAAAGGTATGTTGGCGGTCAACGCAAGTGCCCATGATCTGTGCTAAGTAATCATGCAATTGATCCGCTTTGTCCTCTTCAGTGGTGATGACTTAATCTTGGACTTGAAGGGAGTTAATGAATGTTTTATTCCTACGATGAGCCGCATGGAAATAGAAAAACTTGGTATTCGCATCACCCTCCTTGAGCCAGTTGATGCCGGGCGAGCAAGACCAAGCCACCTGAACTGCCTCCATGAATCCTTCTTGCTTGGCCTAGAAGGACTCGAAATAAAAACGACGCTTAGAGGAGAGCATTGCTTATGTAGAGATGAGGAGGCGGCAGTGGTATGATACAGAGGATGATAGAGTCTGCATATACGCATCCGGATGGTATCTTCAGTTTGGTATTGCAGTATGTTGCAGTACAGCAAGGCTGATGTGAAGAATTGCTATGAAGATGTGTATCAAACAGGCAAGGTATCCTAAGCCCCCTAAAAAGAGTGTATCATAAGCTATATCAGTAGTTTTGCCATGGTCCAGAAATGGTTGATAGTAGTATTTATTTGGTATTTTTGTGGCAATACAAAAATTGCAAAACTATTTTTTTGGTAGTAAAGAGCTAGTGTTGACATTCAAACTCGATAGACGGTGGTGATCTCGCCTCCTGTCGTGTTGCCGCGGACTCCAACACGCCAATGTCGTGTTGCACTCATTTCGGCGGCGGCGGCGGCGCGAAGGCAAAGCCCGGAAGGATTAGGGTTTAGGCCATGGCAGCCGAGGACCAGACCCTAAACCCAACCCAACCCAACCCCGAGAAGAGTAAGAAGCGGAAGAAGCCCAAGAAGGACAAGTGGGGGCAGCCTCTCTCCGCCGCTGCCGACGAGCCGGCGGTGGGGCCAGAGCAAGAGCCACTGGAGGAGCCCGTCGCGGCAGCGTTGGCGGAGGCGGAGAGCTATGAGTGCGGCAAGGTGGTGGCGAGCGGCTTGCCGTACACGACCACCGAGGCGGAGATCCGGGAGCTGTTCGAGCGGTTCGGCCCCCTCCGCTCTCTCCAGCTCTCCGGCTTCCCAGACTCCGGCAACTTCCGCGGACTCGCCTTCGTTTCCTTACGGTTATTGAGTTCCATGAACCAGTTTATGTGAGGTAATTGATCTTTTGCCACATCTTTCATTGCATTTGATGATTTGCCCTATGATGTCTTATTGACATGTGGGTCCAAGGTCCACATGTTAATGAGACAAATAGGGCAAATCATCAAATTCCATGTTTATGTATGGGGCAAATGCTCCAATCTCCCTTTACCTAAACGTCTAAAATAATAAAGAAAAACAGGCAATTCAATTAAAAGCCTAAGATAGTAAGGAAATATAGGCAGTTGACTTTCAACACCTCCTCACGTCTAGGTTCTTTGAAATCTAAGACGTTGCTATAATTATAATTTTTAATTGCGTCAATCAGATCTTGAATTCAAGACCTCTCAGCTCTGATACATACTATGGAACTACTACTGCTGTTATGCTTCATATTGCTTTGATTCTTGATGATGTAGTGATAATTTCAGCATTCAGATAGTCGTCGGTAAGGATTTGCCTTTAAGTTGTCCTGGGCCTGGAGATAAGAATGGCTCGTTTGCAACAATGCACGTTTTGTCTTTAACCTGAATCAACGTGTTGTGATGACAACAAATAAGAAGATGCTCTTATTGGGACTGCACTGCACAACATTTTATATGCCTCACCTGATTATTTCAGTTCTTCGAATGGGCTATGTAGATTATAGTGTGCATGATGTTAGGTTCCGTTGTGTTCCTGATCCTCAATCTCAGTCCTTGAGTGGCTGTGCATGATACATCACTAATTGGAAAACCGATAAAGATTTACAAAATTTAAAAATTTCGAATTCCTTCGGCCCCATCTCTGCTATTTCCTTATGTTATGGAACAAATTTATTATTGCTGCTCTCCCTGAACATAGTTAACTACTGAGAAAACTGAAGAAACTTTAGAAGTTGAAACTTGCAACTAGATGGCTTTTCTAGTTCGATTTGACAAGGCTGATTTTGCTCTACTGTGTCATTTCAGTCAGACGAAGTTGCCATGAAGTCTCTTGAGCTTGATGGATTCAAAATGTAAACTTGAGCATGTCTATTCATTTCTCTTGAACAGTAGGATGTACAGTGGTAACAGGTTTATGAGGGTCGAAAGATGCAGGATGTCTGCTACCTCAGAGGAAAAGGAAGACGGGAGTTCCAAACTGATCCCGAGAAGGCTTATGGCTGCCTCTCGGCGTATGTTGGCAATCTCATGGAATGTTACAGAAAAGGACTTGAGAGATTTCTTCAAATCATCGAAGATTGCATCAATAAGAGAACTGGAGATTCTCGCGGTTTCTGTCATGTTGACATTGAGGACGATAAGTCACTTGAGAAAGCTATAGGGATGAATCAATTTGAACTGCACGGCAGACCGATCAAAATAGCGTATGCTGTCAGTAACAGGGGATGAAGACTAGTGAAGTGTTGTGGTTTTGATCCCTCGTTTTTGCTATGCCTTTCGTTGTTTGAATGAAGATATTAGACAAATCCCATTGTGTTGTTTCTATAGGACCGGACAGGCAACAGAAAGGGGTGAATAGAGCCTTCAAATTCTCTTGAAGTATTCGCTTAACCCTTTTCTCTGATAGCTACTGAGCTATCAAGACTAGGGTTGAACACACTCTTGGAAATCCAGATCAACCGAGAGAACACTGCAGGAAACAAACCGTGGTCGGAAACTGGCAACCTAGTCGAAAACTTACAACGTGGTTGTAAGTTCAACAACGCGGTCGTGAGCTGACAGAGTGATCGTGAATCCGACAACCAGCCAAAAGTACAATGTGGTCGGAAAGCGACTACTAAACAGAAGTAACTATAGTCGATAACCATCGAGACTAGAAACAACGTGATCAGAAACAGATGCAGTCGTAGACAACGTGATCGAATGACATCCAGTGGTTGAACAATCAACGTTGTCGTAATCAGTCAGCACTATGGTAGTAACCAACGTGGTCGTAAACCAACGAGTGATCGAACAACCAATATGATCGAAACCAGTCTGCAACGTGGTTGTAACCAACGTAGTCGTAAGCCAATGAGATGGTCAAACAACCAACGAGGTCGAAACTAGTATGCAACTCTCCTTCGATCAACGTAGTCGTAACCAACGTAGTTGTAAGCCAACAGGTGGTCGAACAACCAACGAGGTCGAAGGCCAACGAATAATCTGCAACCAGCGTGATCGATTCAGCTCAAAAACCAACCAAAGAAAAGGAGGATCTGTGAGTGGTCAGAAACCCCATGCGCTAGGAAAAGCGAAGTGGTCGGAAGAATGAATGTGCCCGATACCGGTGCAATGCCGTCTGGAACTTGACCGTGGTCGAAACCAATGTAGTCGTAAAACTGATCGACGTTCTAGAGAGTGCATCAACTACCGACTGCTTCAGTTCAGATTCAACAGAAGAACATGAAGAAACAATAGATCTGAATGTGGTCGTGCAACAATATAGAGCGAAGCACTCGAAAGACTGAACAAAGTCGAGAGCAACGTTCTTCAGTCTAGAACTCAACCATGGTCGAAACCAACGTGGTCGTAAAACTGATCGAGTTCCAGACAGCGAGCAACACTGCCGATTGAATCAGTTCAGAAAGAAAACCAAAGAACACGCAACAATCGAAAGAGTGAACGTGGTCAAAAAGTAAAGTGCTGCGGTGGGAGACTTGACCGTGGTCGTAACTGGAAGCGATCGCAACATTCTCAGAAGAACAGAGGAAGGCCTGTGTGACTGTCGACCGCCAAGTCGTAAGACAGATTGCCGTCCACAAAGTCGAACAATAGAAGTTATAGAATCAGCAAACTTCTGGTCAGACCTCAAAAATCAAACTCAATTTTTACACAAACTCTAATTCAAAGGTCAATTATTCATCACAACCATAGAGTGACCTCGTCTCACAGTTTCTGTCACCAAATTTGTGCCGAATGTAATTCTTGTGTAACAAATACTTAGTGTTAAACCGTATCAAATATGTCTGCTCATTACCCGTCATTTTGTCAAAAAGTCTTGGTGATACAGCCTACGGTCTGCTGATTACAGTTGTGACGACTTTGTAAGATCGCTGAAACGCTGGCCTAATTTCCGTTGATACTGAGGACTTAAGGCAGTGATAGTAAGGGCTCACTCAGTAAAACTCTCATAGGTTTAGAACCATTCTATCTGTTTAGATCTCTGAATAAACATTTTTTTCACATGTACTTGTTTGCAGAAGGAATGTCTGTTTAGTTTCATTTCAGCAGTCTTCCTCTGACACGCGTGCTGTCCACTGCTTGATGTTTTCTGGTTGTTCTTATCCATCTTTCGTGGTGCTTTGAGGAAGAAACTATGCACATATAATACTGTCCATCTCATGATAATAGACTCTGGGCGACTTCATCATCACACGTGTACACGATAAGAGTAAACTGGAGGTCAGCTGCTCCGCTTACTGCTGCTGGATTGTTGCAGGTTTTGCTTGGCGATGCATTCCTGACAACAGCATGTGGGCGGTGCGCGAGATGCCCGTGATGTTTATTTATGCTTCACCTAAGTCTCTGGTGCGTGTGATGTCCAGCCGCACGGCGGGGCCCTGTTTCTGCGAGGAAGGAGACATGCGCCATTGCCATGTTCAGACCCTGCCTGTGCTGTGCTTGTGCATACAGTGATTCGCTCGGTTTTTTTCCCCTTTTTTCGGCCGAACTAATTTTAGAAGCAATGTAGAAAGAAGCCTGTAATCAGTGGTGGATTCAGGAACACGCCTCGGGCTAAATTTAAACCAAGTAATAGTCTAGCATACTATAAGTCTAGAACTATATTATGATATAAGGAAAAATATGCCATAAATCTATCGTTGATATGGAAATTTTGCTTAACGCTCAATACTTAAAGAGTTCAAGTTTTCAACACAAATCATAATAAAGAAAGGATATGAAATCATACAGAATGTAGCGTAATAATGATACATCAAGTACCTCAAATCCTAAATGAAGATTTGCTCACTATTTTATACGGCTAGCTCACAATTTCCTCATCAATAGTAGGACAAGAACCAGAACCTACAAAAACAACATAAAAAATAAAATAAAATATAGATAAACTCAATGAGCATGAATATTACATTTGAAATAAACCAACTTACCACTTGCATGAGAAAGTTGTTTCTTGCATGACCTCATCCCTTGAAAACGCTCTAAAATTTTCTCATCTTTAATACTTGCAAACACATCTCGAGATTGGTTCGAGTTGGATTGTCTGTTTGACTGTGTTTCTTGTGTTACAAAAAAACGATGACAATGTCTTGCTTCTCTTCATTTTGTAATTTGTATCCCTAAATCTTTTTAATTAGTTCCTAAATAGCAAATATAAAACATTAAATATATAGCATTTCATCTAATCATTCATACTTATTTAGTTATTTTAAAACATAAAAAACAATCGCATATCACATCGCTATGGCTGAATGTCTCGAATGGCTCGTTCGGCTTGGGCCGAAGTTCGAATCAGGTGTTTCGGCCGCTTCCGCCGCCAAAGATAAACCGAATATCTCGATCTTGCGTCCGCCCGTCGCATTTCTTGACCCGCCTCACGCCGCCGCTTGCCTCGTGGCCTCGCCACTCTGCGCCGCGCCGCCCTCCTCCTCTCCCGCCGCGCCGCGGCTCGCCTCGCTTTCGCGCCTGGCCGCTGGTCGCTTGGGTCGCCTCGCTGGCCGGTGGTGTAGGCAAGGTGGCGGTGGTGCGGGGGGCGCGCAGAGAGATGCTCGTGCTCGATCTGATGGGGCAAGCGCCGAGGCGATGGGCGGCTGGGGCTGGGGTGATTGCCGGGTTGGGGAATGGCCGAACGGGATTAGGGTTTGAGTTTGGTCTGGTGGATATCTGCACGGTCTGCTGAGTTTGCTTTGCTGTGGCTTATGTGGTTGTGGACTGAATTGATGTATGGGGCTGTGGGCTATCTGGGCCTCGGACTGGACTGTAAGGCTGAATTTTTTCTAAGGATATTTTAGAAGGGGTAGTATTAGTAATATTGCTAGGCCTTGGACTATAGTCTACCCAGCCCGAGGCCCAGTTCCGCCACTACCTGTAACTAAGCCTCGTCCAAACATGCCTAATAGATTAAAGTTGGGGCCGAAAACCTGGAGATTCCATGGAAAGAAAACGAAGGGACATGTGATCTGTTCCTGGATATCGATCAGCGTGAGCAAAAGCACGTCATTTTCGTAGATAGCCTGTCTGTCAGGTATGAATACGATGCGTCAGGGGCAGTGGGTCCTGCTGGATGGAAGGAAGAACATGAAAAGAAATGATGAATTCGACAAGGGGAGACACGGATTGGGAACGTCCTTGTCTCGATCATTTCCGTACGGAAGCCAAAGAGATAAGCGTTAGTTTGGGGGTTTGGACCCAGTTCCCATTCCTCCTCGTGTGTCTTTCGCCATGAGTTTTTTTTTTTTTTTTTTGGCGTGGTCCAAGTCTGGGCACACTTTTCCAGCTCGGACCCGTTCTGGTTCTGCGATCTTGAGTTCTTGCCAATCCTCCCCGAATAGGATTAACAAACATGAAGCCGTCAAGTTCACACAGATGATATACGGCTCAATTATCCAAATTATGAAAACAACCTTCACCTCTACAGTGGTTCTTAGGGCCTGTTCGGCATTAGAGAAGTTTGACGCTTTTAACTTTCTTCAAGATGTCAACTTTCAAACGGAGTATTTTCTCAAGACGGGGTCTGCAAGTTAAACGTAGTACACGTTAAAAGTTCAACATCTGTACCAGCCAAAATCGTAAGTGGGTATCGATCTCTCCGTAATCTGTATCGTAAACAGCTAAAATTCAAAAATTTCAACCAAAAACCATAAATCGCAGTTAAAAAGAACAGACCCTTAGATTGACTACACTACAGAAGAATCCAGAGCAAGCTAAATCAGTATGGGTATAGCCGTATGGGGAATACTATCCAGCGTTTGTCCGCTACCAAGCGCCTTCTCTGGCTCTCTCTCTCTCTCTCTCTCCATGTCCTTCCCAACTTACCACCTCCAGCCGCTGATGCCACATCACTTACCACCTCCAGCCGTTGATGCCACCTCACTTACCACCTAAAACTTGAGGCCACCTAAAGCAAACTAAATCAGTATGGATGCCTAGTGGCTTTGTAGTCTAGCCGTTGATGCCACCTCACTTACCACCTAAGACTTGACTTAAGCGGACGTAATTGTTGAGAAATAATAATCACCAATGTAATTCACTCAACCAATCAACAGAGAATAGTTGAGAGAAAACATTAAGAGAACGAAGTCTTTATTAATCTCAAGATTTCTTTCTCCTTATATGTAGGCTTGTCTATTTATAGTCAAAAGCCCCTCAGGGGTAGATTCGGTTTTTATCCACAAACGCAACCGAGTAGATTTCGTAACACTCCCTCTTGAGCGAATACCACGATATGCATATGCCTCATTAAAAATTTCTTCCAAAAACCCAGTGAGAAAAAAAGATAGAGAAAAGAGTATATCACATTTGTTTCTTATGTTGCACTTGTTGCTTCATTAAAAACATTCATGAGAGAAAACTTTAGAAAAACTCATAAAAGGGAAAAAATGTACATCATTAGATCTTCAGGATCATATAAGTCTTTCAGTCTTAAATAAGAGCTATGGTTTAGAGATTTACTCCTCCTTAACCTTCTAACTCTCTAAGTCACCTCATTCCTATGCCTCGCACGCACTTCTAGAAACTAAAGGATGTGAGGGATTTTATGAATATATCTGCCAAATTATCACAAGACCTAGCTTTTAACATCTTTACCTCTTTGTTCTTTTGGAGTTCGTGAGGATAAAAGAATTTAGGAGCAACATGCTTTGTGATATTACTTTTAATGTAGCACATTTGCATTTGTGCTACACAAGATGCATTTGCATTTGTGCTACACAAGCTGTATTACCTTCATAGATAATAATGGGGTCATCAATGTTGTTCATGCCGCATGACTTCTTGATGTGGCTAATCATTCGCTTGAGTCAAACACGTTCTCGTGAGACTTCATACAGCGCTAATATTTCTGAGTGGTTAGTAGACGTAGCTACCAAGGTCTTCTTAAACGACCGGCAAGAAATAGATGTACCACCACAAAGAAATACAAATTCTATCTGGGATTTTGCATTATGGGGATCAGACAGATACCCTGCATTTGTATATCCAACAATAGTCAAGTCTTGATTCTTCAGGAAAAACAATCCAAGATCTTATGTACCTTGAAGATACATAAGAAGAGTTTTAATACCAGCCCAATGTCTTCGTGTTGGAGCTGCGCTGAAAATGGCTAGCAAGTTGATTGTGAAAGCAATATTTGGCCTTGTGCAACTAGCAAGATACATTAGTGCCCCAATGGCATTCAAATATGGAACCTATGGTCCAAGAATTTTCTCGTTTTCCATACTTGGTCTAAAATGATCTTTATTCGCTTCTACGGATCGGACTACCATCGAGGTTCATAATGGATGTGACTTATCCATATTAAATTTCTCTAACACCTTTTTGGTATAAGGGGATTGTGTACTAAAATCCCTCCAGGAAGGTGCTATATCTGCAAGCCTAAGCAAAATTTGGTTCGACCAAAATCCTTCATTTCAAACTCCTTAACAAGATAGGAACTTGCTCCCTTTATGTCATTTGTTGTTCTGATAATATTCAGATCATCAACGTACACCGAGACAATACAAAATCCATTCTAGGATTTCTTTATGAACACACAGGGACAATACTCACTATTAGTGTACACTCTTTTTAGGAGGAATTCACTAAGTCGGTTGTACCACATTCTTCCGGACCGTTTTAGTTTGTACAATGACCTTTCCAATTTGACGCTATACCGTTTTAGGAGGAATTTTTACTCCTTCTTGGACTTTCATATAGATCTTCGAGGTGAATAATAATGTAACAGATCGTAGATCAATCTGTGATTAGAATCAAGTAGGACACAATCAATCTACTGGACAGAACGTTGAAACAATTGATCTTATCATGGTATTGCGAACGAATAGAATTTCGATCTAGACTGAGCTATGAAATTGCAATGCATAATAGATTGGTTGAGGTTTGTATACCTTATAACTTGTAGTGCGACTTGTGATGATAACGTGTTGAGAAATAATAATCACCAATGCAATCAACGCAACCAATTAACAGAGAATAATTGGGAGAAAGCACCAAGGGAACGAAGTCTTTATTAATCTCAAGAACTCCTTCTCCTTGTACACAGGCTTGTCTATTTATAGTCAAAAGCCCCTTAGGGGTAGATTCGATATTTGCCCATAAACGCAACCAAGTAGGTTTTGTAACAGTAATGAACATGGTGGAGCATGATTCAGCGCATCAAACAATCAAATCTCAAGACCCCGCTCGGTTGGGCTGAAAAGCTGTGGCTTATGGCTGAAATTGCATTGTAGCTGAAGATGGTTTATTTAGCGTAATTAAATTTAAAAAAATAAAAAATATATTAGCTCATCACGGACAACGCAAACGAATATAGGGAAAAAAGAACCGGCAAAAAAGCTAAAAAAACCAAAAGTTCAGAAAAAGGCGAAATTTATGAATAGTAAAAAATAAGCTAGAAGTCAGAAGCTGAAGCCGAAACGGAACGAGTGTGTTTGGATTAGTGGGATGGGATGATTCTTATACCACGTAGTTCAATAATTTTAGGCGACATAGAGTGGTCCAATAGTGAATATTTTTCAAATTTGTATTCCATCGTACATGATGAGATAGTTTAACTCAATCAACTAAACACATGAATGAGCTTAATTCAGTCAACCAAACACATGGATAATTTTGTATCTAGAACTTGTATCTAGAACTATCCTATACATATACTGCATGGTACAAACGTCAAAACACACCTTAGATATGGGTGTGAGCCTACGTGTGGTATGGTTTCACCAAATTAATGAAAGCTTTCGACTTCCCCAGCAAAGACAAGCCGCGCGTGCATGCAACAGTTTTTGAGCGTCCGAGTAGTGCCACTTGCGCGCGATCTACACGTGTAGAGATGCGCGTGTATGCAGCAGTTTTTATTTCTCAACCGGAGTGGTTTTCTATCAGGTTTCACAGGTTTTTTTTTATCTACTTAGACGCAAAATTTTTTGCCTGGCCCAAACCGGAGGAAGCGAACAAAATTGGAACCTCTACTAATATAAAAAGAAGAGTTTATCTATTCAGTCCTCCTATTTAGTTTGCGCTAACAATTGAATCCATATCATCAGCTTCCAAAGTGCTCTATCGTTCGTTCCTGCTTAACTACTTCGCTATGTTCCTACTTTTCGCACTATTCACATATAGCGAGGCACCAACTGCCTTCGATGTGTTCTCTCATATCGAAGTCGCCGCTATTCCTCCCCGCGTGCGCCATCATGCTGCTGTTGCACTAGGATAGTGAAGAAGAGGAGAGAGACAGAGCGGTACTCGGCGGCGAAGAAGAGGAACACACCGGTGCAAACGATGAGGCGTTTGTGTATACCAACAAGGACGATGGTGGAACAGAAGTGTACACCGCTGAGGTCGACGACCAAGACGTGGAGTACACCGGCACGACCGACGAACAGGGAAACGGAGTACACCGACTCGGATGAGGTATACACTGCTGGAGGTGAGGAAGATCCGTGAAGCCGATAGGGTCAGGTATGATAGATCTGGAGTAGCGATCTCAGCAACAATAGATCCGGCCTCACCGACCTCACGGATGGCCGATTCGATGGTGGCGACTTCAGAGACGACAGATCCAACGTGCCGACATTGGGGACACCAAATCCAGCGATTATGGGATGGGTCCCCCAGATCTGGTGCCGTAATGTAGCGCCTTGATTCTTGTTGGAAGGGGCCACATAAAAAAGAAGGGCAAACCCTAATTAGCCTCCTAATCTAGGCTTAAGGGGATAAATAAGAGGCAAACCTCATTTTCCTTGCGTAGGCCCAAGTCCATCTACAGAGGTGATTTCTTCTCTCTCTCCCACCTCCATCCATCTCTCTCTCTCCCTCGCTCAAGTTGATTGGCTGATGGCGGTAGCGGCATCGCATGCGGCGATGGCGCCCGCGCGGGGCGCAGCGTGCGACACATGGCTAAGTAGGCACAACGACTAGCGCGGGCGTGGCATCTGTCACTGACGCAGGCGCCGATAGGCGGGCAACAAAGTCGACGGCATTGCGGAGGCATAGGCGGTGGCACGATCGAGCATGGTGCGGCATGGCTGGTGGTGGCAGTACACATGGCTAGAGGAGGTGCGGTGGCCGGGGCGACGGCGGGCTGGCAGAGTACGGGCTGAGGCGGAGCGGTGACCGTGTGGGACGCAGGCTAGGAGGCGTGGTCGATCGGGGCAGGCATGGCTTGATGGCAGCGAGGCCGAGGGGCCTTGGTCAACGGCGACGGTGACCGACGGTCGGCGATGGTCGGTTTCCATGACCACGTGATTTGGTTGGCCAGGACGCAACCAAATCACGGGCCAACCAAATCACGTGTTCGCACGGTGTTTTGGCTAATCCTTGTAGCGGGACGCCATTCGTGTGGCCGAATGAGCTTTCGGTCGGCTGAACGGTGATTTGCACGACGAAGGCTTAGTGAATGTGATTTTTTCTAGCCGGATGCTCTTCTGTCCGTCTTTCCTCAATGTTGTCTTAGGCCTAATCAATTCGTTCATGTTCCGCCTTGTAGTTTCGCACATGGTCTTAGAGGGGGGCGTTCGGGCAGTTGCGCATCTTTGATCCTTCGAGTAGCGTGTCCGCCGAGCGTGCTCAAGACAAATACCTCGCGGTTGTAACTTCTCCGTTCCGCATATCACCTGTTCCATAATTAAATGTCGCATATACCTTCGAGTACAACTATCTCTAAAGCTTACCTAGTTACTATCATATCACTAAAACTTACTTGGTCATTATCATATCACGAATGCTTGCTTGGTTATTATCATATCACTAATGCTTGCGTGGTTATTATCATATTACTAATGTTTACCTGGTTGTTATCATATTACAATGCTTGCTTGGTTATTATCATATTACTAATGTTTGCATGGTTGTTATCATATCACTAATGCTTGGCTGGTTGTTATCATATTACTAATGCTTACCTGGTTGTTATCATATTACTAATTCTTGCCTAGTTGTTATCATATTACTAATACTTGTCTGGTTGTTATCATATTACTAATGCTTACCTGGTTCTTATCGTATTACTAATGCTTGCCTGATTAATGCTTATCTGGTTGGTATCACATTACTAATGCATGGTTGGTTATCATCATACTACTAATGCTTGCCTGGTTATAGACCTCTAATATTGTATTTATACCATGATGTTCTTGGTGATTTTGCCCCACATGCTTTTAGGTTTACTAGAATACTCAGCTCATAATGTTCTAGAATTCATGCTTTTAATTAGTGTTTTAGAATCCATGCTTAAATCACTAATGGGGGAGCATGTGAACATGTTTCAAATTTAGGTTTAAACCACTAGTAATCTTTTAACATTATGGCTGTTATGTTTATTTTTCTTGATATCATGATCCTTTATTTGTATGATTTCATATGTGAGTCATGAATGATATTTATACAATACATGTTAATCTGACTAATAATCATTCACCACATAATAAAACTTGGATAGTTGTCAACCCTTGTGTAAGCTATATTATAATACATATTTCATAATACTTTGTAGATCATTACCACAATATTATCATTCAACATCGCCCTCATATCGGAAATCATGCTTCTTCATTCTCAATCTTAACAAATCTTTCTTCTTATCATAACCTTATCTTAGGCTTCTCTTTGTTCCCTTAATTTCACACCTTATAACATGTTAACAATATAACAGTTACCTGGTCTGGGGTTACCCACATATAGAGGAGATTTTCACCCACCTGGTAACGTACGGGGGTCGTACACTTTCGTTACTTAGGATATTACACCCCGTCCGCGGTTGTACAATCGAGGAAAGTGTTGTGCTTGACTACGCTCGTATAATCGAGTATGTGGGAAATAATCGTCAGTGTCATTGCCATAACTTACTAAGTGACAATTATCTTTGATTCCACCATTCTTGTTATCTCTATCTCCGATCCTTATTAGTGTTTCCAGTAACCTAGTTTCATTGCACTTAATCTTTATCAATTGCTTGCTTGTATTGCTTGTCCTTTACACACCTTACTTGCGACCATTGTTAGGTATTTGCTGAGATTTCCAAAATTCATGCTTGCTATTTATATTCTCAAGTAAAAGACCAGTTGCGTGATAACAATATGTATAGGTGAGAGCACTCGAGTTTTCAGCACCATGGCTTGACACTATTTATCTTTTCTTGTTGACTCTTGTTTGGGCTTGCAAGATGATATTTCACGATGGAACGCAAATATGCATAGCCACTTTACAATCGTTCTACTTATTTTATTTGCCCTTTTGCTTGTCATATCGTTCTTTGCATCTGGGGTATATTTTAGCTAAATTGGTAGAGATGAACACTTGTTTGTAGTTTTACAGAAGAATACATCTAGACTTGAATTTTAAAAAGGCTGCTATGGATGAGAATTAATCCAGCTATCTATCGAGAGATTTCTTTACATATTTCTATAATATCTCTTTTTTTAATATTTATTATATAATTTAGATCATATTTAATAATATTATGTACCACAACCTGTGGTAGCCTACTGTGCGTCTTCTAGTAATAAAGTAAAGCAAGTAAATAAAGCCAGTAACTAAACTGAAATAGCCTGGGAAGAGAGAGAGAGAAAGCGCGGGGGCGCGCAGCGCAACAACAACAGCAAGCGGCGCACCCATCACCCACCTCCCATCCCGATCCCCAAATCCCTCCTCCGCGCCATGGATCACCACCACCAGCCGCCGCCGTCGCCGATGGAGAACTCCGTGTCCTCCAAGCCGCCCACCCCGGCCTCCACGCCCTCCTCGCGCTTCGCCTCGGTGCCATCCTCCCGCCTCTCCTCCGCGCCGCCCCACCCCTCCCCATCCTCGTCCGCGCCCGCGCCCGCCTCCCGCACCGTCTACAGCGACCGCTTCATCCCCAGCCGCTCCGGATCCAACCTCGCGCTCTTCGACCTCGCCCCCTCGCCCTCCCATGACCCCGTCGCCGCCGGCGCCAATGCCCCCGGCCCGTCCTCTGGATCTACACCCGCCTCGTCGCCGTACTGCGCGCTCCTCCGTGCTGCGCTCTTCGGGCCCACCACACCTGACCGGGTGGCGTCGTCGGCCACCGCGTGCTCGTCATCCTCGTCGGCTGGGGCGTCGCCAGTGGGGTCCCCGGCGAGCGGGAACATATTCAGGTTCAAGGCGGAGGTGCCCCGGAACGCCAAGCGGGCCATCTTCGCCGGCGGGGACGACGAGGACGTGATGTTCCCCGGGGTGTTCACGGCGAGGGGCACCGGGCCCAGGAAGATCCCGAGGTCTCCTTATAAGGTGAGAAGGGCGCCTTCCGATTTCATTGTTTCTTGATTTTCTTTCCTGGGTGTCCTCTGTTTCTTGATTGAGCCTCTGGTGCTTCTTATGATGTCAATGATTCGATCTTTCTTCCTCGGCCACTCTTTCCCAAGAGTCTGTAAAATTGGCCATGCATAAAGAGTCTTATTTTGAAGGCTTTGTACCGAAAATATTTGATCTTATGGGAATTTTCTTGCTGTTGCTTTTAGGTGCTGGATGCGCCCGCATTGCAGGATGACTTCTACCTGAACCTTGTGGATTGGTCGTCGCATAATGTCCTCGCGGTAGGATTGGGGAATTGCGTCTACTTGTGGAATGCATGCAGCAGCAAGGTGATCAACCATTGTCATCCTTGCACTATTTCTTTTCTGAGACTTGAAGAGAGATTGTAACCAAATATATTGCTGCGCAGGTCACCAAGCTCTGCGATTTGGGTGTGGACGACACTATTTGTTCCGTGGGTTGGGCACAGCGTGGCACTCACCTAGCTGTAGGGACTAACCAAGGCAAAGTTCAGGTTAAATCATGCGCCCATCTGGAATGGATAAATGACATGTTCATGATCCATCAAAATCTAGGATGATACTTCGAGCCTTCTTTTTTAAACTGAAAATGTCCAGCGCAAACAGCAAATAGTACAGTTGCACACTGAGTTATGAGAAATTCGAAAATTTTGCAATACTGCCACCAGCTCACCAGCAGGCCTTGTGTTGTGCTACTTTTATGAATTACTATGTACTCATTTTCTGAAGAAATACATATTCTGAAGAAAACTTCATGACTGTACACATGACCAATTTATGATGGATACAACGCAGTTTTGTGGATAACCTGAATTACTGTAAACACCATCTTCATTTATGTGTTCAAATAATAATTTTATTCCAGTTTAGATCATTTCTCAGCTTTTTCTACTTGTAAAAATGACTGATTCTGTTGCTGTTTGGTATTGGTAAGCAAAGTAGACATTCCAATGGTGTATGTAATTCTGATTGTTATTTTGCATTTTATCTTATGTAGATATGGGATGCAACACGATGTAAGAGAATAAGAACCATGGAAAGCCATCGCATGCGAGTAGGTGCTCTTGCATGGAGTTCTTCATTGCTTTCTTCTGGCAGTCGCGACAAGTGCATCCTTCACCATGATATCCGTGCTCAGGATGACTATGTTAGCAAACTTACCGGGCATAAATCTGAGGTAATCTTTTCTTAATTATCCATATAATATGACATATTGTGTACTGTACACCATTATGATGTCCAATGTATGAATTGTCCTATCGGCGCTCCATTTTGTGATGTCAATAATGTTTCTCAACATATTTCCAAACATCTTTCAGGTCTGTGGGCTCAAGTGGTCTTATGATAACCGTCAGCTTGCATCTGGCGGTAATGACAACAGAGTAAGATGTCTGTCCATATGTTTCCATCACAATGGAGTGCATGTCACATTGAATTCACGGTATTATTTTCTTCTGCACATACTAATGTTTTTTTTCCTTTTCCAGCTTTTTGTTTGGAATCAACACTCTGCACAACCAGTACTGAAGTATACTGAGCACACAGCAGCTGTCAAAGCTATTGCCTGGTCACCTCATCTACATGGACTTCTTGCATCTGGTGGAGGAACTGCAGATAGATGCATACGATTTTGGAATACAACCACGAATACACACTTGAGTTGCATGGACACAGGAAGTCAGGTATCAACAATTACCTAGAGCCCTTATTTATGTTTCTGAACCTTAATCGATTTTTGTTAATTTATACTACTACTACTTTTAATTGTTCATGTTTGAGACCTTCACAGACATCTCTTGTCGTGAAGGCAGGGAGTGCTTACATAGAATTATGTATGGGGTAGAGTTAAACATGCAGTTTGTTGGTATGTACTGAGGATGCTAAATGACTTGACAGGTCTGTAATCTTGTGTGGTCAAAGAATGTTAATGAGCTTGTTAGCACCCATGGATACTCTCAGAATCAGATAATTGTCTGGCGATATCCAACAATGTCAAAGGTATGCACAAGCTTATTCTGTAGCTCAGCTATACCATACCTTTTCTCAGTTGTATTAATCGTGTTCATTCACTCTATTTGTAGCTTGCCACATTGACAGGCCATACATACAGAGTATTATATTTAGCCATCTCCCCTGATGGGCAGGTAAAATTCTATCTTGACTCTTGGTGACTTGACTTGTTTCTAAGTTCTGTTTGAGGTACCTAGTATAATATCTGGCCTCCTGTTTTTTACTATCGGTATCAACAGACTGTAGTTACTGGCGCTGGCGACGAAACACTCCGGTTTTGGAATGTGTTTCCGTCTCCCAAGTCCCAGGTACTTCCTTAATCTTGAAAGATGATTTCCTTGTGTATATAATTACACTTCACACACAGTTTCCTAATTTTATGGCCCAAACAAATTGCAGTGTTCTGACAGCTTGAGTAGCATTGGAGCAACATCATTTGTTAGGAGCTACATCCGGTGACTGAATGAAATGTAGTTTTACCAAGCTCGTAATATTATTGCAGCACAATGTTGATGATCATCAACATCATTCCATTCCACTTGTACCACTTGCCCGGGCCTGCCAGTTCAGTTCATGAACCATCAAAGCTAGCCGAATTTTACAGATAGCACGATGCAAAATGGTGAACTGGCTTGCGGATCTGGGTGCGGCTCTTTTGCAGAAAATTGTACATATGCATTCGACGGCGTTGTAGGAGTGAAGATGGCAAATGTTCCATGTCGCGGAAACATTCGACTATCCGCACTGTTGCATTGATAAGATTTCGGCCTTTCTGTTCCCGTTGGAAGTCATCTTCGAGCTGGAGTCGTTGTGTACTGTTCCTGCGATTAACCTATTGAGAACGTCAGCTAACTCATGACGCTCGTTTTCACCCTTGTCGTTGTGGTAGGAAGTGGGAAATTTTCTGGTGCAAAGTCCCATTCCGTCTGGCGTCTTTTCTTGCACTGCACTGGTAGATGCCCTATTCATTCGGATCCGTCAGAAATTCAGAACTGAGCCTTGCTTACGAACTGATCGGCACGACAACACCTGTGACGGAGTTGCGGTGACCAGAGTGGCTAAACGTCACCGCTTGCTGAACGAACCCTCGCGCGCCATGAGCTCCAACAGATGCTGCCTCCACCTCCATCCCATAACGTGGAGGTGCTTGCTACTCTGGGCGCGCTCCGGCTCCTGGTCCCCTACAGCCGCGTCACTCGGGCGCGTATTCTCTGACGTTACGAAGCAAAGTCACAGCGTGACTTTGCTTCGTAACGTCCATGGGATATGCGATCAACGGCCAGATTTTTTTTTTGATTTTTTGATTTCTAGTTTTTCGTTTTTTTATTTTTATCTTTTTCGAGTTTTTTTTCTTTTTTATATTTCTTTATATTATCTGTGTTAAAATAATCTATTTTTTAAATAAAAAATAGATATTTTTTTATTTAAAAAATAAGTTATTTTAACATAGATAATATAAAGAAATATAAAAAAGAAAAAAAAACTAGAAAAGATAAAAATAAAAAACTAAAAACTAGAAATAAAAAAAACAGAAAAATCTAACCGTTAGATCGCGTATCGGATGGACGTTACGAAGCAAAGTCACGCGTCAGAGAATCTCCGCTGGCGTCACTCGACCACATAACGTAACGTACACGGTACAGGCGATGCTGAAGTATACTGAGCACGCAGCAACCGTCCAACCTTATCACCTCATCTCGCATGGACTCTGGTGGATTTACTTCAGATAGATGCGTGCGATTTTGGAAAACTACCACGAGCACAAACTCAACTGCATGGACACAGGGAGGTAGTTTTACCTGCAATCGTATCTTTCTTAACCCGAATCAGTGACTGTTGATCTATAACACAAAATTCAGAGATCAATACATATACAATTAAACGTGGAAATTTTGCTTTTCTCAACAAACCAATGTAGCATGATTGATATCGTATCTTTTTTTCCTTCCCTCTGAATCATATATATATATATATATATATATATAACAGGGGTACCATGGTGCCCAGGCTCTATGGTGTCTGGGCACCAAGCCTACGTGTCTTTGTATTGCTTTTAGATGCGTGCAAGTGTACTGATATATAATATATCACGCAAACCCGTTAACATTCAATGATTCGGAAAAAACATCGATTTGGAAAGGAAATCATTGATTTAGCATGTTGAATCAATCATGGATGGAAAGTCTCAATCGTGAAGCCTGGACACCATAGTGCCCCTGTTATTTATATTATACATACACACACATATATATAATCTCTTTTCAGTTATCACATATCTCTTTATGAATCCATATTCCTTCAAGCCTTTCAAGACATTGTCGTTCCTTGAAGCCTGTCTAGGCTATCCAGGTTGAACTCTACCGACTAAAATAAAACAAAACAATTGTTTTGCGATGCTCAATAATGTCAAAGGTACGCTGCGAACATATCCTGAAGTTCAGACCTTAAGTCATACCATACCATTTCTCACATGTATTTCATAGTACTCCTCTTCTCTGGCCATGCATACAGAGTATGTTATTTGGCTACCTCTCCTGATGCCTTATGGGCAGGTGAAATACTATTCAGTCTTATGTGAATCCACATGTTATGTTTCAGCCTTCTGCTTGAGTTAGGGACTCGGTGCAAGAACAGCGAAAAGGCAATTTGCAGGGAAGTTACTCAAAACAGTTACTCGCAAATCAACCGTTTTCAGGTACCACCTGCTCAGTACAATCATTGTTCTCTCGACGCTGTGATTTGTTCAAGTCTTAATGGGTTGAACGTCATAATCGGATAGTACAGCCTCTTGAAAAGGCAATACAAAGATGGGGTTATCTGGTTAGCTGCTAGTTGGAGGTTAAGAATTGTACTTGCGAGTTGGAGCACAGTGCACAACAAACAATATTCCATCACCTTTTCAGGATGCGTCGGATTGGGCCATTAGAGAACTACTTGAGCAAGGTTATGGCTCCGTTTCAAATAGCTTTTGACTTCTTGCTTCTAGCTTTTAAAAGTCAAAAACTATTTAGAGCGTGTTGATTTTTTAACATGGTTTTTTCTCTCTTTTTTCTTTTCTCTTTGTATTATCTATGAAGATGTAACGGTGTTTTTTTCTTTTTCTTTAATTGATGTCTTAAAAATGTAATAGCCGCTACATACCATTTCAGCCAAAAGTTATCAGAAAAAACCGAATTAAACAGGGCCTATAATCACCGACTACTCTTTCTCTTCCCTTTCTCCTTATAGGGTCAAATAGAGACCCTGTAGGATGGTGAAGATCAAAATGGGTGAATGATTTGACTTCTTTCCAACTTCAACAAAACAATCTTATTTGACTTCTTTACTCAATTAGCTATGAGAAACTAATAAGATCATATGTATAACGGAAACAAGTACAAAACAAAAGCCAACAAACCAATGGAACTAAAGGACTATATGAGAGGATTCTGATTTATATTGTGATGAACCATGACAATCCAGAGAATTGAAAATTTGGATTTGTATTTTGTCAAAAAATTATGTCTTGCATGTCTATGAGAATGACTCTGCATGTACTGTTAGGGAACAAAATCAGTATGCATGCACTTGAATGTTTTGTCTGAATTAATTAATGTTGCATGTAACAGTAACGTGTTGCCTTGCTTTTGGTGTGCATCGTTGAGCTACTGTTTGCTCTGCCCATGGCGTGATGCTTTTGCGTGATGTCAGCATTCATTAATCGATGTGCATGTCGGCAGTGTTTAGTTAATCCGCAGAGATTAAGTTAATGCATGCATGCACGAGATGACGCAGCTGTTGAACCGGCATTGTGGTATGGTCTGACCGCATGATGGCAACGGTCTGACCGCTAGAGTCATGCGGTCAGCCCAGTTAGAACAGGGATTTTCAGGCAGATTTTTGAGTTTGTGATTTTGAGTTACGGAACAGATTTTGGTAACTAAGGTTTGGATATATATGTTGTATGAGCTATATTACTGTTAACGTGGATCAAATTATGAAGAACTTATATCCGGAAATAATTTCTTTGTCTTTAGATATACATGATCGTTTAGAGTCGACCGGAGTCAACAGTGAGTATCGAGGCTACGCTCATAGAGTAGTTGAGGCTCAAAATAATCGAGGATACCATGTGAGACGGTGAGTTCAGCATGGCACGGGAAAGGCGAAAAATGCTGAAGGCAGTTTGAGCGGCGGGGTTGTATCATGTGGCATGGTTGGTCCAAGTGAGGTGTGATCCGATAGAACCAGAACGGAAGAGACTTGCCGATGCGTGACAAGCCAGTGATGTATTTACACATGACAAGTATGGCGATTGCTTGCAATGAAAGGGGATGACGAGTCAAGGAAGGGTATTTTGGTAGTTTAACTAAAATACCGGAAACAATTTTGAAAGAAACCTACGGTGCGCAAGCGGTTCTTGGAAAATGTGGTTTAGGTCATGGAGAAGCAGGTATGATCAAGATGGATCAAAGCTTAGAACTTAGTGGATACAGATTTATACGCTTTGAAAAGCGTACATAAGTGTAATGTGTGAATTAAAATCCGTGTGTGGGGTTATCGGATTTTTCCTGTTATACTAAGTGGATAGTATCTACTGAGGGTTAGATGTGGATGGCTAACCCATCTATTTAAGGGGTTGGGATGGAGACTTGTGGTTAACCATCCAACCTACTCTTGTGTTCTCTTGTTTAGGGTTAGGATTTGAGAGTTGAGTGCTTGGTGTGCTCTCTGTCCTCCAAGATGGAGTGCTTGTAAAACTTTCCTCCTCAAGCAGCAGATCATGGCTATCACTTGTCTTATTGATTTTCACTTGATTTGGCTGGTTTTTTCTCTCCTCTCATCCTTTCATAATCTTGTTGTGTTAAGAATGTATAAGAGATGGAGATGCTATTTGGAAACCATTCTTCACCCATCTAGATACTTGCAAGTTCATCAAGAAACTCAAATTTTGCATGTTTTTAATTTTCCAAGTGATTTCTTAATTTGAGGGTTTTTTGAGTGATTTCTTCGGTGTTCTTACTTGCTGTGATATGCGAAAATATATTCAAAGCCATCTTGGTAATCTTCTACCCATGAGCAAGTATTGATCATCGATTTTGGTTTTTGCTTGTGTTTTGGTGCAACATTGCTTAAATCTTAAAAAGATCTGAACTTTGACGTGGGTTTTTGCGATCCTTAGATAGAATAGATCCTGGGACCTTGAGCAAGGTGTGTACAAACTTTCATGGCTTTTGGATCATCCGATCAAAAGTTATGTGTGTTTGAAGTTTCATAACCATGCTGAAATCACTGTTCACTTGCTTGATTTTACTGTTCACTATGGTCAGACCGCCCAGAGAGAAGTCAAATCACCCCCTGATTGGAGGTTAGATCTCTAGGCTTTGGTTTTTCTGAGGGTGATTTCTTTGGTCGATTTGACTTGAGATTCTAGCTATGAATTCAATTCTCAGTAGCTCTATACCTATTGGAGAATAAGATAAAAAATACCTAAGAAAAAATTTTGGTCGGTACCATTCATCTCCTCTCTGTTGCATTTCTATCCTATAGGAACAAAAAGGCAATGAACGGGCCAAAACATCAAATGATCGGTCTGACTACAGGCATCACTCTGGTCTGACCACCACAGACCGCATGTCTCAGGCTAGTCTAACGGGTCCCCCGATCTGATCGGTCCCTTGATCCCAGACTTAAAACATCTCGAGTCAAAAATCAAATATCAAGAATTTGCTCAAATATCATTCAAACATCCCCAAATTTTGTATGAAATTTGTTCAAGGCGATAGGGACTTATACCAATCAAGAATTATAAGGTTCTTAGGCTCAGATTCACTAAATTGAAGAAACTCAAATCTAGGTCTCAAGAACATCCAAAATTCTGAAATCCAAATTAGTTCCTGCCCGAATAGTTTTTAACCATACCGAATTTTACATATGCATGCTTCTCAAAACGTTTACAAGACTCAACCTGCTAAACCACTAGCGATTGATCCACTTAGCAATCCCGACCCACCTTGATCTAAACCACTTCTCCTTTACGCCTCCCCGCGTTGCGGTTTTCATCAAGGCACCAACATGATATTTGTCCAACTACCAAAATACCCCCGACGAAACTTCCAGGCACATACCCTTGACTCTGTCTTCACATTCACGTAAAAGCATCTTCACATACTTTGACACGTAGCATATATTGTCCAAAGATTAGTCGTCATGTCTTCATGCATTTGGACTCCCCCGAACTATCTCTACGTGTATTGGCCTCGTCACTCAGTGCACCACATGTATCACCTCGCCTATTCATGATTCTTGTCTTTTATATGCTTCCCGCTTGAGGCACGTAGGCTCATCCGGACTTACCCAACCGCACAGATCTCAGCTCTCCCGACTAATCCAAGTCACTTGCTATTGACCGCTAACGTTCTCCAAGCCACCTGCACATCTAAAGACTAAGCAACTATCTTGAGCACATGTTCCATGCACTTAACTCACATTAGTCAAAACAACGCATCATGCAGATCAATACAACACCTCATGACTCTCGAGCCATAGCTTGAACTCAACCCAACTCAAAACACTTTTTCATCAACACCCCAGGCATGTCTAGTCTCTCCAGAACCTCTCTACACACCCAGACATGTCTGCCCTCAAGCCACCGGTCTAACCACACTCCCTATGGCTGTCGGACCGCATCGATTAGACCGTTAACCAATGGCTAGTCTGGTCAGCCCACCGGTGAGACCGCATATGCCCAGCGGCCTGACCGGTCCCGTATTCCCCAGTTAGACCGGTTGCACTGATAGCAACGCTGAACTTTGCAAACTCTCAAAATCAAACTTAAATTTCGACAATATTTACACAACAAAATCAAATACTCATCATACATCATGGATCCATGACCTTCACATGGTCTCAACAAATTTTCATATGATATCGCTCAGAAAGAGAATCGAACTGGTTGGTCACTTGGTCTTACCAATCATGTTCCAAATGTATGATTGATCGGAACTTTAATTGTCTTACGCCTTAACTTTTCTTTTAACTCTCGATCTCCTCCCCTCTTGTCAAAGTGGTCCCTCATCAAATATATGTGACCTCTTTGAAAACGGAAAGAAGAGAAGGTTTGGGAAAACTCGCGCACACACAGAAAGCCGGGGTGTGCCCGGTTGTTTTATATTGCAGGGATGCCGTATCGGCTACAGTAATTACAGAGACAACCTGATTACAGAGCAAATCTTCAGAATACAACCGGATTGGTATAAGAAGATATGTACCAAATATGTAAAATGGAAACTGAATACCAAACTGAATCACAGCAGAACTGCAACTGTATCTGCGTCATATCCTCATCAAATATCCTCACCAAAATCCGCATATGCATGGGAAGGATGCAGTTCGCTTTCACTCCTAGAAAGATAAGTAGCCAGTCGTGATTCCATCTCCACGAAACTTGCTTTTTAACAAACAGTTGCAGGCGACCATACCATCAAGAAACGAAGACACAAGCAACATATGTACAGGCACGAGTCGTCTTGTCACTGAACCATCAGAGTAAGTTGCATTAACGCAAGCTTCGTGAGCGACCAGACATCACACTTGCAGGGAGAAAACAGGAGAGTGCACGCAGTTTTCTCTGGGCCACGATGGGACGCGGCCCAAATGGGTAGGGCAGCGTTAAAGCCCCAAGAAGAGAGAGAGAGAGAGAGGAAATAGATGGATAACGCCTGTAGGTGGACCGACCAACCGAATTATTTCTCCTCCGCCATTGTTGGTGCTCCTCTCCTTCTCATCGACACGCGGATACGTCCATACGCAAGATGCTAATCTCGTTTCATAAACGGAAGGACTTGGATTTGGTGCAGACGGTAGGTGTGAAGTACCACATCTAACTGAAATACACGCAAGCCATGCGTATTGCTGCAAAAAGAATACACAGTGAATGCTCATTGTATAGCGAATAAATGTTGCTCTACGTGTGATCTTTGAGATGACGTTAATGGGTTTGCGAAGTCCACGATATGCTGCAGTTGTCAAAGCAGGCGAAGACATCTCTGGATGTTGTAGATCACCTTTTGTACTGAACCATTCATTTGATGAAGGAACCTGGAAGTAACCGGGCACTGCATCGAACAGTCGCCGTGCCAAATGGAGGTGTAACTCAGGCCACCTAGAAAAACTTCGTGTCACATCCCTCTCTTGCTCACCTGCTCTTTTTTATCTTCGCCTTTCACTTTAAAAACTTTGCTTTTCGTAAAGCTTCAGGTCCTACTATCCAGTTCCGGAACATGGTATTAAAAAGAAGCCTGCAGTGATGCTTTTCTCTTCCGCATACTGCCATGCAATCCAAAGTCTCATGCTTTATTCTATTTTCCCCTCCTGTCTTGCCTTCTGTCTTTTCATACCTTTCTGATTCTTTCTGGCGTGTGTAGAAGCGTATACATTATGATGTGCCGGCACTAGTAGACTTGTAGTAATCTCCGTTCGTAATAGCCCAAGCAGAGTGGAAATTTGGGTGAAGTGCTGCATGTTTTAACTGTTCTTTAGTGTAGCTTACTAATGCATAGAACTTAATTGGCCTGTTATCACTAGAATAAAATTGACAAGTATACGATCTGCTTTACTCATTTATTATGTAACACGTTTTTTAAGTAGAACTATTTTTATAGTGTTTGAAAGTCATTGTAGAAAACTATACAGAAATACCATGTAACAAGCAGGTTGAATTGTTGAAATCATGAAGTGCTAAACCAGTCATGGAACAAACCAGATCATCCACATAAAAGCTAAGTGCCAACTGTTGCTCGAGATGATCTCAGGGAAGATCTCCATTGTCTGGCCACTACTCACAACAAGCACAAATTTGGAGCAAGATTCCATCGACAGATGGTAAACAATGCTCTCATCAAAAAGCATCGTAGGGGGGTTGATTGGGTGTTTCTTTTGGCCGCGATTTATTTTTTTGGTTATATTTTATGATTTTTATCTACGTTTTTCGACACAACAACAGATGACAGAGACGTCAATGTGGATAGCACGCGTGATTTTGTATTCGAAAAATTATTTAAAGAATCTGTTTCAAGACTATTTATTTTAACTTTTAGAGAAACAGTAAAAAAACCTAAAAACCACGAGGAAGGAGACCATTGACTGCCTCTTTAGCAAGGCCCCACCGGGCTTGCATTTCGTACATGTCTCGCAGGGTTCGATTGCTCGACAGGGACTTGGCGTGGAAATATAGGGGAAAGTTCTCGGGTACCCATCAGTGTGTACAGTTCTGTAGCAACAGTTCTTAGAACAAGTCAACTGGTCATGGAGATCTGTTGCCCGTTTCATTAGTGTTTGCTCTACGCTGCTGCTCTCTTTCCAAACAAATTAAACATGCGGAGTGAACGCGGTGTGTTTTCTGCATTTTTCTGAGCAAAGGTCATGAGCGTTGCTATCACTGAGGCGATCGATATATTTAGTAGCTATATGGCGTTGTGTACGTTGTCTTTGTTAGGATCGAACGGCTGGTGTCTGACCTCGGAAAACAGATGGATGGATGCGAGTGACGTGCTGGATACCGGACAGTAGCACGGATGCAGGACATCGATCTCCCCGCGGAAAAGGCGAGGGAATGGCTTTGTTTTTAACAGAGGTCCTGCTCCGAGTCGAAGCGGCAGCGTGCACGGCAGCTGGCTCCACCCGCGCGCGAGGTCCCTCACCTCTCGTACGCGCGCGCCGACAAACAGTGGAGGCGGTGTAGCACTGTGGCGGTACTGAGCCTGCCACCCCGGCCCGTTCAAAACACTGTGCAGCACGCTGGCCTCGCACATGGCCTCTCTGTTATTGGATATAATCTTGTTGTTGAGAGGGGTCAGTGTTAAGTACTTGGTATGTTCGAGTACCGTGTGGTCGTAGTCGAGTACTTGGTATATTCGAGTACTGCATAGTCGTAGTTGAGTACTTTTTGTGTTTAAGTACTGTGTAGTTAGTTGATGACCTAGTGTCGAAGAGCGATCAGAGATTCCGGACCAGTCGAAGGCATGGTCGACAAGCTGTGGTCGATGCCATGGTCGAAGGCGTGGTCGACAAGCCGTGGTTGAAACTGTGGTCGATACCATGGTCGAAGGAGTGGTTGAAGCCACAGTGACTCAGTCGGTACTCGAAGAAGTATTGTCGCAGTTATTTGTCAAACTGTGCTGTGGTCGATGGTCGATAGTCGTAGCTACATTGATCGATGGTCGATAGTCGTAGCTACAATGATCGATGGTCGGTAGTCATAGCTGTAATAGTCGATGATTGTAGCTACAGTCGACAGTCGGTGTTAAAAGACCTTATGGTGAGAAAACTAGTGTAAGCTAGAGAAGCTATTATTGGTGGGTCTGAGCTGAGATGAGATGGGACGGGGCCAGCGGGCCGGTGGGACGGAGCGGCAGGCGGCAGCGAGCGAACGAATGGCCACCAGTGATACGTAGCCAGGCGGATGGTCACGGACACTCCAAATCCGGCCGTTCCCCACACATGGATGGGTTTGATTAATCTGATCTAACGGCCGTGCCGCGCCCGCCCGGAACCCAGCCCCTACCCACCCGCCGGGCCAAACCCAACCACCACCGGCTCGGCGGCTGCTTCTCCCGTGGGGTCGCCCTGCCCCTTCCCGCCAGCCGAGGGAATATATATTGTACTTGCCGATTCGATTCGGTCCGTCCGCCCGGCCCGGTTCGGTGAGCTCCTTCCCGAGCCGTGGGGCTGCGCCCGTCCCGGCTCCGACGTTGCTTCTGCATTCTGCCCTGCTGTATCGTACAGAGTACAGTACAGTATCTGTATATCTCTTGCTTTTGCCGGCCTCCGGAGAGTACAGCTGTGCAAGGGCGGTGCCTTTTCCTGTAGGCTACTGGCTAGCACAGCTTTGCCATTGCAAAGGGAAGGGACTTCTTTTGTTTGTCGGCCTGGACTAGATTCTCTATTCCTCCTGGTAGTTACGGCTTTACTTGTTTCAGTGCTCGCCGGAACTGGTAGTAACTAACTCCACGTAGGTAAATTAAGCGCCATCTCTTACACTCCGATTCCTAAAAAGATTTGGCAAAACTTATCGTAAATTCTTTAACCATAACCTCAAAAGAGTATGAGGGTCGTCGTCCCTCTCATAACTTTCTCGAATCTTTTAGGATTCTCGAATCCTTGCTCTGTATAAGAATATAGTGTTAAAGAATAATATAACCTCTCATTTTCTCTTGTATATCTACCTTTGGATGACTGACTTCTTTGTTTTGTTACTTAGTTGTTTAGGTTCTCTCTGATCACCCCTCGTGTCTTTATATAGTCTCTGTAGCCCTCCTTCAAAGTAGAGTAGGAATCTTATTTCAAAATAAACTAGAAATTCTAAGCTAATTAGGATTCATATAAAGCTCTTTATAACATTCTTTTTAAATCCTAAAAAATCAAGATACGAGCCACCATACTAAACACCCTATCACACCTTTCAAGAGCTCTGTCTGCTTCTGGAACGAAAGCGCTAAGCTCTTGTAGTTTCGTTATTGCAGTAGAAAGCATGCTTAATTTCTCACTTTCAAAACTAAGCAATAGCTCTAATCAAAGTCTGAAATGCGAACGGATAACGCATTTATGCATGAGAGAGATTTCTGTGGAACCTCCTACTCCTACCCAACTAGACAAGCGGTTCTGCTCAACACATCCGTGAGAATAATTAAGGCCTACATTGGCCATTCTGTTGCTCAGTCTCCGTTGCTGAGATACGTACCTCTACTCGAGGTTGCACTAATATTTCTACGTAACACACTTTTTATGGGCTCTAGTTTGTATTGCAGCCAGCAGTGAACTCAATTCTGCTTATGGGATAGTGGATTCATGGCTCGTGTTACATAACCTTTGCACAGACACTTCCTCTACAGAGCTGAGTAAAAAGGGCAAATGCGTTTTGTTCGGTTGCCATTTTTCACCAGAAAAAAAGACAAACACTACTACAAAAAGGATTATCACAAACAGTTCGAAACTGTTATCACAGACGGTTTTCTGAACCGTCTGTATTTATGTGTCAGTGATAATCGAAGGTTAGTACAGACGGTTTGTGAGCCGTCTGTGATAAAAACAACACAGACGGTTTGCAACTAGAACCGTCTATAAAGAAAACTATCACACATCACAGACGGTTCTAGTTACCAACCGTCTGTGATTGGCGAGTATCACAGACAGTTGATATATAGAACTATCTGTGATAGTCCTTTATAGACGGTTTATAGTACAAACCGTCTGTGATAGTTTAATCTCTATCTAAATTTTTTTTTCTGTTTTTTGGCTAGCCTTAAGAAATAATGTTACCTATGCCCTTTGAAAACAAGCAAATACAGTGGCAAACCGTCTATGATATTAATATCAGATATAGTTTGGTATATGAACCGTCTGTGATAACGCTTAAATATGTGCGCCTAATCCAGCTCTACTAAATTGTCCTCTCCCTTATCTTCTTCACCATATTTCTTAATAATGGCATCTAATATTCTTTTGATATCCTTCATCTCATCTATCCATCATGAGTTATTCGGCCGCAACCTTACACAGGCGGCCAACAATTTACATCTAGAGCAGCTCTTCCGCTCACACCCTACTCTTCTTACTCGACTCGCTTCCGTCCGTTAGCTAGACCCATCATCCGCCATCGATGGAGGTCTCTCGTTGCCGCTCAGGAAAGGGAAACCGTCCTCAGCCTCGTTCTTCTCCGCAATATGCACAAAGCGAAAGAAGCTCTTGCGGCAGTGGAGAGACACATGGATAACCTTGCCGATCAAGAAGAAGCGGCCGATTCTAAGAAAGCTTATCATGCCATCCTTTTTGAGATTATGAGCCATACTAATGATTTGCCCAGGCTAGAGGAGGAGGTGGAGAGGGCAAGGACAATCTTCACGGCATTCGAGAACTCATTATCCAATTCCAAAAGTCGAAAAAGAAGCATATGAAGCCTAGAAGACTAAGATCTGGGAATCTCTTTTTTGAGACTTTTGTAATAAATTTGCCTTGAATTTATCTCTCGTCTCAGTAGTTTTTGTAGTTCATACGACAAATGACAAAACACAGACGGTTGTAAGTAAAAATTATCTGTGATAGTTTCATAGACGGTTCTAATTAAAAACCGTATGTGATAATGCGTATATCACAGACGGCTTTTAAACATAACCGCCTATAATAGTTTCAGAGACAATTTTAGCTAAGAACTGTCTGTGATAATCAAAGTACAGATGGCTCTATATAAACTGTCTGTGGTGAGACGTTTAGTATAGTTTATTTTATAGTAGTGGCAGGAGAAGCTGGTGGTGTTACGCAAAGTATAGGGTCTGTTCTTTTTGGCTGCGGCTTGTGGCTTTTGGCTGTGGCTTGTGATTTTTGGGCTGTTTGTATAAGAGATTATAGAGTAACAGAAACTCACGTGCGATTTTTGCCAATATAAATGAAGTCAGTAAAGTATATACTACAATTAACTAGTAGATTCTATCTTGAAAAAATACACCTTTTAAAAGTTCTTTACTGTAGAAAAGTCGAAAATCAGTTTTTAGAAGCTAAAAAGAATATGGCCGTAGTAATGTAGGAGTAGTAATTGGGTCCAGCTTGAGCTTAGACATCCGGCGGGCGCGCGGATGCCGTCAGGCTTGGCCTATCCATTAATCAACATGCCCAACAACCGGCGAATAATCCCGTGCTAAACGTGTAGGACCTTTTAATTCGATCACAGCCATCGGTCGAGCCTCGCGAGCGCGCGATTTCTGAGTTCGGTGGCCCATCCTCTCAGCCGACCTGACCGAATGGGCACCGTCAAGGTGACCGAAAGTACACGTACAATCCGATCCATTCGACTTGACTGATGATCAGCTACTAGCTCGCCTGCCCGGCCGCCGCCGCCGCAGAAACCGTAGGCCGGCCATGATAAGATTTCTGAGCCGCGATATATGTTGCAGATAACCAAGTACGTCCCCAGAAAAAGACTTGTTTTATTCAGCCGCCTCTCAGTTCGGTCTGTATGTTATTGAGCAATGATGCAGACGTACGTCAGTGATATGCACAGTACATCGGGGGGGGTTTAGATTATGAGCACAATAACAAGGTACTCACACACAACTTCACAAACTCACACATACCTAGGTGGGATTCGTTCAATACACACGCTTGAGACAAGACGAAGACATGAGAGTTTCCAAAGCGTGGGCACGTGTTTTGATCATTGAATGTATCTACGTGCGTGCGTGTGTGTACTCAGAGGGTACTATTTACATAAACAGTACCAGATGAGCTACTGTTGATATGAACAATGCACCCTGAAAATGCAGCACCACGGCTCGAAGCCGAACAGGCAGGCTGCCCATTGGCAGACTTGCCACCCAAGCAAGCGCTCGATCGCACATCGGTTTTTTAAGCAAATACAATACAACGTTTCATTCAAACAATGGCGGAGCCAGCTGATGGCTGGAGCTCGACAGAGCTAGCCGCCGTCCGGGAGCCCGGGCAAAGTCAGCCGCTGTGCAACGGAAGACCGGCGTGAGTTCAATGGAGCTCAACAAGGTTGCTCGCCGGCGAGTCCAGGCAGCCGCCCAAGGCGTCGGGAGGTGGCTCTGTCTATGCGTTCAAAAGTTTCTGACAAGTGACAAGGTAAATCGCAGATCTCATTGATCTGTAGCTTAAATTTAGAACAAACCAACAGTTAGGTTGTAGCGCCCCGATTTTTGGAAGGGGCCACACAAAAAAATAGCAAAACCCTAATGAGCCTTTAGGGCTATTTAGGTTGGCCGGCGTTACCACGGCCGAGTGGTGGCCAGGCACCGTGTGGGCAGGGCGGCGGCCAGCGGCGGTGGTGGTGAGGGCCGACGGTAGGGGCAGGAGCCAGTGGCGTCGGGCGGCAGTCGCGCATGCTACCATGGTTCGTCGAATGGAGGCACGGCCGAATTACGTTTCACGCACGGCTCTGATTAGCGATTTCTGTGGAACGTGGTTCGCGTAGACGAACGAAGGGTTCGCTCAGCCGAACAGCATTTCACACGGCTAAGACCTAGCAAACCAATTCCTTTTCAACCAAGCGGATCTTTTCCTGTCTTTTGTCAATGTTACCTTAGCCCTGATCTGACTCATTTCTATTCCACCTTGTAGGTTCGCAAGCGGCCTCTGAAGGAACGTTCGGCCAGTTAAGTACCTCTGATCCTTCATGCAGCGAGTCTGTCGAACGTGCCCAAAGCAAGTACCTCACGGCCATAACTTCTTCATTCCACATATCACCTATTCCATAATTAACCGGTGTTATATGCTTTAGGCTTATTAAATTCTTTTGTTATGGTGTCCTAGTATTCATGCTTTAATAGGGCTTTAGAATTAATGCTTCATTCATTAATGGGGTAGCATATGAACACGTTTTAATTTAGGTTTAACCCATTAACACTTTGTTAGCATTAAGGCTACTATGTTTTAGTTCTTGGTAACATGATCCGTTACATGTAAGATGTTGTATGTGAGCCACGATGGATTTATATTTATAATATCTGTTAATCTAACTAATAATCAGTTGTCACATAATAAAACTCAAATGGTTGACAACCCTTATGTGTGCCATGCTTTAACATTATCCTTAGAATAATTTCTAGTTCACTGTCACCATATCATCATCCCACATCGCCTCATATCGGGAATTACGCTTTTCCGTTTTCAACCTTAGCAAATCCTTTCACTTCTCATAACCTTACCTTAACTTACCCTTAGTCCCCTTAAATGCATCCCAGATAACTCACTAATAAAAATAACGGTTAGATAGCCCGGGGTTATCCACATATAGGGGAGATTTCCACCCGTCTAGTAACGTATGGGGTCGTACACTCGTGTTACTCAGGATATTATGCCCCGTCTGCGGTTATACAGTCGAGGACAAGGACATGTCTGACTACTCTCGTATAATCGAGTATGTGGGAGGCAATCGCTGGTGCCTTTGCCATAACTTGCTAAATAATAATTATCCTTAATTCCATAATTTCTATTCTCTCTCTCTCTTTGATATCTATCGGTGTTTAACTAGTTTCAATGCTTTGACTTGTGTCAATTAGTTGCTTGCATTACTTGTCCTTTACACATTTTGCTTGCTACCATTGTTGGGTACTTGTTGAGATTTTCAAATCTCACGCTTACTCTTTCCATTCTCAGGTAAAAGGCTAATGAAGTGATAGCATCATGCATGAGTGGAAGCACTCGATTTTTCAGCATCGTGGCTTGTCACTATTTATACCAATTTATTTATTCTTCATTTGGTTAGAAGTGGACCGGTCCCATGCATGTTTCAAACATTTATGTCAGCTTCCGCTGGTTTTCTAATAAAGAACTCTTAAAGTTTTAATTTTTTGCGATATCTCTGTTGCTTTTATTATTTATTTTTTACTTTGACAACAATGTTCTATAGTAGTATCTTATATTGCAATGTAAGGTGCTACATAGCTATTTCTATGCGAACGTTGGAAAATTAAGAGGCACCAGTGTGCAGAGACGAGAGAGAAGCTAGGTTATGAATGGCCAAAGTCCGGACGCTGCACTCGCACTAGTGTGGGCTGGCCTGGGCAACAGGTCGGCTCATCGGCACGCGGGTAAGTAGGTAACAACTAACAAGCAACGTGATAAGTAGGGCATTGTGTTGTGTACTCCATTAGACTAGACCCGTGCCGTTTTCTTCCTGTATGTGTACGTACGCCTTTCTTTTTCAAGGATTATGCATTTGTTAAAGTTGAGAGCTGAGACTAGCGGCAATTGAATCTTATACATCTGTATTTTGAAGTGTTTGGTTTGCAACCATCAACTGTTACGTTACGAATTACTTTACTGCTTTAAGTTGCACAATTCAGTAGTTCTCAAGAGAAAGTATAAGCACTACTGCTACTCTATTCGGTATAGACGTTAAACAGTAGTATATATGGAGTGTATTTTAGCTTGCTGCGCCTATCTCTGGTTGTGTGTGTGTGTGATTTAATTCTTTTCTATATAAATTAAATAACTGGTGAGATTAAATACACTTCAAGGGCTAGAAATTCTCATAGTAATCTACAAAAAAAACCCTATAGATTCTCTCATTAAACAGTAATATATATACGACGCTGAAATGAGACACCATGGTGTCTGGGCACCGAGTCTCTCTGCCTTTGGATTGATTTTAGACGCGTGCAAGTGCAATGATATATAATATCAAACAAATCCGTTAACATTCATTAATTCGAAAAGACATCGATTTGAAAAGGAAGTCATTGATTTAGCATGTTGAATCAATCATGGATGAAAAATATTAATTATAGATGAAAAGTCTATATATATATATATATATATATATATATATATATATATATATATATATATATATATATATATATTAAAGTTACAGTAACCCTAAACAGCAGGCAGCATTTATGTCATTACCCGTTTGTTAAGATATGATAGATAA
Source organism: Bonia amplexicaulis (assembly GCA_036346245.1). Taxonomy (NCBI): domain Eukaryota; kingdom Viridiplantae; phylum Streptophyta; class Magnoliopsida; order Poales; family Poaceae; genus Bonia; species Bonia amplexicaulis. Next base: position 1,335,933 of record CM070741.1, read on the forward strand.
AGACAATGCTACAGAAGTAAACAGCTGTCAAAAGCACGTACGCCCAACCAATACCATTACTATACTGCTAATATAATCCGACACGATTAACGCCGTTGATCTCTCTCTAATAATACGTACGCTGCTTCAGTACTAACAAGCGTTCGATCACCTGCATGCTGTGTAAACTAACCAAATAATGGAGGAGACGACCGCACGGTTGGTAGAGGGAACCGAAACTCCCAGACACTAGCTACCAAAGTATTTCCTTTCTTGAAACCAGCTCGTAATTATCCACGTACCAAATCAGAAGAGCAAGGCCAGGATTGATCGGATTATTTTAGATGCATGCATGGATGGATCCTATGCGTGATTGAAACTTCAGTTTTATTCAACAAGACCCATACATGAATGATACTATATACGAGTCTACGACTAGAAAGAATATGCCTTCGTTAGACAAAAGTAAAGCGTCTAGCTAGCTACACCATTTTGCACGTTACAGTGCTATATGCGAACCATGGCTGACCAAACCAAGAACGACGAACCGTAGACGATGACAGAATTTCTCCACGCAGTTCGAGCTATGGTTTAAGCTAGGCCGGTTCTTTTTGACTGCAGGCTTTTTGGTCCTAATGTGAACACTCATGTGAACAAATCGAAAATCGATAAGTCACTTCTAAAAGACTATCCTAATAAACCGCTTCGCAACGGTATGCAGCGGAAAAACCGTCCTATTTGTTTATTCGAAGAAAATCATAAGCCATAAACCGAAAAGAAAAGACCAAATTTTAAACAAAGGAACGCATGAAGCATGCAAAAAGTTTCTATGTACCGTGGTGCAATTTGGTAGACACCTTTTCTTTAGCTTGGACATGCTTAGATTCCCAAATCTCACCCTCCTCCTACACCCCCACCTTTCCTCTCATACTCTTACCGGCCTTATTGCAACCTTGTTTTTTCCCTATCCTTTGGTAGCCTAAGGCTCCTTTAATTCAATTGTGGTAGATAACTTTTAACTTTTGCCTTTCAGCTAAAACGATACTGTAGCGGCGGCTAATTTTTAGCTAAAGCATTTAATTAAAAAAGAGAAAAAATATATAAAAACCGCTATATATCTACAAACAATGCAAAGAAAAAACCACATTAATAAATCAACGTATTAAAAAAAGCTTAGAAAAACTAAAAGTTATTGGAACGGACTTAACCCCAAACCTCTCTCTCTCTCTTTCTGATCGTGTTATATTCCTCTCCATCCTAGCTAGCTGTGCTCTGCTCTGCTCTGCTCTGCTGAACGGATCCTCATCTCGGTACCCCCCACCCTCGAAAAGATCCCTCACCATCTGCTTGGTGTCCTTGCCAACCAACTCCACATAAAATCCCCCTTCCTCCCCGGCCTCTCGGTGGACACCTAGCTGCCTACTAGCTCGCTTCTTGCTAGCTATACACCCCCAGCACCCCACACGCGCACGCAAACGCACACGCACCAACCGAGAGCCAAGAAAGCTCCAGGCGCGCGCGGCCAAGAAAGAGGAGAGGAGATCGAGAAATCAAGGTCGTCGGTCGATCGATACATGCAAGGTGGTGATCAAGGTGGAGGGAGCCTAGGCATGGACATGGGCGTCGGCTTCACCGGCAGCGTAGGCGGAGGCGAGTGCTCGTCGTCGTCGGCTGCTGCGGCAGCTGCTGCGGCCGCGGCGGAGGCGGAGGAGCGGCAGCTGCTCAAGGGGGAGATCGCGGTGCACCCTATCTGCGAGCAGCTGGTGGCCGCGCACGTGGGGTGCCTGCGCGTGGCAACGCCCATCGACCACCTCCCCCTCATCGACGCGCAGCTCGTGCAGTCCGGCGGCCTCCTCCACTCCTACGCCGCCCACCACCGCCCCTTCCTCTCCCCGCACGACAAGCAGGAGCTCGACTCCTTCCTCGTACGTACAAGCTACTCCTATCAATTCTGCATTCCTAGCATCCTACTCCCTTTGTTGTGTACGCGTTGAATTAGGCACTAGTACAACATGACTAGCTAAGCTAAATTCTGCATGCATGGATGGATGTGTCATCATGTGGAGAGGCTTGCGTCTGCTCATGCATGCGTTGCAGATTGCGCCGTACCCTAGCTAGCTGATTCTTTCTTGGCATGGCGATGTGCAGGCCCAGTACCTGATGCTGCTGTGCTCGTTCCGCGAGCAGCTGCAGCAGCACGTCCGGGTGCACGCCGTGGAGGCCGTCATGGCGTGCCGCGAGATCGAACAGTCCTTGCAGGACCTAACTGGTAACTAATTTAAAATCGTCTCTGTTTTTTGGTTTCACGACGGTATTACTATCTCATGGTTTGGTGCAATTTTAGTCTTCATGTCAGTTCCTGGCAAGTTCGAATGGTGCAGTGGATTTTATATGTGGTCTGTTGCCGCTTGCAAGCGTGCAATGGTGAGATCAGTTGAGGTGTCCTCTTCCTTGGGCTCTCAACTCCCTTGCCTTCTAAGGCTCTTCCTTTTACAGGTGCGAGCGCTGAGCTTAAAGAAAAGTATACAACCACGACGCACCAAACAGCAACTTTATTATACTTGAATAATCAAATCTCAACGGGGTAAGAATGAAAAATTAAGAGGAATACATTTGGGCTGTTGTTAACTAGGACTGGGCTGATGGAGGCCCACATGGTAAAGCCCCGCGGACCAAGCGTAGAGATGAACTAAAGCACTAGCAATTTCCTCGTGTCTGAGCATAAGTTTCTTTCGGTTAAAAAGAAGCACAATCTCTTTTTCATGAACATAAGTCAGGGTTTTTAGATGCCCTCTGTTTTTGGCATGCTAGCTGTGGTAAAACTTGTCAGTTCAGACATTGATTCTGAGGCACTGTCTATTTAATATTACCTGTTATTTTCCATGAAAAATTAGCTGAAATGAAGAGTACGATTTCACGTACGCTGTGTCAAAATCAACAAACAAATTTTGATACCTTGGTATATATGAGTAGGCTTAAAAAGTGATATAATCTTATTCCTCAAAAGACTGCCGATGGAACCGGTCGGTAAGTGCCATCTCGTCAAACTAACTGATTCAGGGTTCTAGCTTCTGTATCACATGACATGACATGACCATACTCTTCGTGGTCGTCCCCTTATTTATGAGAAATAAGAACTGTGATATGTCGGACTTTCAATTATATTCATTGCACTAGCTCTCTTGACAAGTGCGATATATAATTAAGCTAGCATAGAAAAAAAAAGTTGATGTGATACAACTAAGAAAAAAAGATGGTGATCGAATAGCTGTACATAGCTTAGCATGCATGCAAACTTCAATTGTGACTTTGCGAGTGGAGAAAACTTTTGTTATTTTTCTCGTAACTTAGGTCACTGAAGTGAGGGTGTTGAATTACTACAACACACTTTTGACATTCTAAGTTCAGTCGGTTGGCATTTTCGCTGTGTTTCTACTTCGTTTGGTTAATCCTTTTTTGCCCTTAGTTTGATCTCTAGCTTCAAGTTCAAATTAAACTTGCATGGGAAGCAGAGCGTCGCCATGCATGCATATATTCTACCAAAACAGTAGACATCACTGCTACAAAAAAGGTCATTACAGACGATTCAAAACTGTCATTACAGACGATTTTCTGAATCGCCTGAATTTATGTGTCAGTGATAATCGCATGTTATCACAGACGATTTATGAGCCGTCTGTGATGAAAATAACACAGAGGGTTTGTAACTAAAACCGTCTGTGAATAAAACTATTGCAGATGGCTCGAACCAAAAACCGTCTGTAATACTCATACATCACAGATGGTTCTAGTTACCAACCGTCTGTAATTAGCAAGTATCATAGACGGTTGGTATATAGAGCCGTCTGTGATAGTTCATTCTATACCTAAATTTTTTTTCTGTTTTTTGGCTAGCCTCACGAAATAATGTTAGTTATGCCCTTTGAAAACAAGTACATACATCAGTAAACACAATAGCACATTCCATTAGAATCCACCATTACAACATCACAAGATAATGAGCAGGTTATCCATCTAACACAGCAAGAACACATCCTAATCCTACGAACCCAACTCTTAAACATGACAAGAATACATCCTAATCCTATGAACCCAACTCTTAAATATGGCAAGAACACATCATAATCCTACAAACCCATGGCAAAAACATAGAAGAAGGAGAGATCCTAACAGTGCGCGAGCTGGATGTCCTTGACACCGACTTGAGCACCGTCTTGGTAGTTAGTTGCTTCCGCGGTGTCTTGCAGTTAAGGAGAGGCAGTGGTAGCATCATCTTTGTGTCACGACGGTGAGACTGCACAAAACACTCTTACGACACTTACGACAAAGAGTGTGTTGTGCAGTCGACCGTGGTGTCACAATGGAGGCGCTAGATCACGACGGTAGTCGGCGTCATCGAGGAACAAGCTAGGAGTGGACGAACTAGCTAGGAACATCCGGTAGAACTTATCTCGGAGTGAAAGGGAGATGGGAGTAATAAATAAGAGGCGAGAGGTGGGAGGAACCAGTGCCTGCCGTTCGATGTGAAGAGAATGGACGGATGAGATCAGAATCCTGGGAAAGATGCCACGGATCGGTGTCGTAGCATTATCAGAGATGGTTTGTTATAGGAACCGTCTGTGATAATGCACATATCACAGACGGTTATTAATATGAACTGTATGTGATGTCTTGCATTATGACAGACGGTTTATACTAACAACCGTCTGTGATATTTTCACAGACGGTTATTAATATGAACCGTCTGTGATGTATTACTTTATCATAGACGGTTCATATAAATAACCACTTGTGAAAATATCATAGACAGATGTTAGTATGAATTGTCTGTGATAATTGCAGCATAGATGGTTCATAAGAACCGTCTGTGATGTAGTCGTCTAGTATAGCCTCTTTTGTAGCAGTGCATATATATTACTACCATTTTCGTTCAATTTGATCGTTTGGAGCTGATGCTATGTTATCTACCAAGGCAGATAAAACCCTACTAGTTCCCCTAGCGCTAGCTCTCTTGAACTGTTTACATAAAGCGACTGGCTGCAAAATTCCAAATGCATCTAGATCTAGTGTCAAATCAGCATGTCTTTTAATTGGGTGGCTTTCAAGTTTCAAGTGGCCATGCGCATAGCCGGTACAATTGTCTAGCCGACGTCTCGATTCACGCATGTCTCACCGACGTCGACAAAGCCTCAATGCATGCCTCGGTACTACCCTAGCTAGCTTGCAGTAGATCTGAATACCATACATAGAACTAGTTGATCGATCTCTTCTGCTTCTGCTTTAACCTTCTCCTATATATATATGCAACGGGTCCTTGATTAGCTCCAGATACATATCGATTAAACAGAAAAGGATAAGGTAACAAGGCCGGCATTGATTGATATATTAATGCTGTTGGTTTTGACTGGATGGATGGATGGATCAGGTGCGACCTTGGAGGAAGGGACGGGGGCGACGATGTCGGAGGACGAGGAGGAGCCGCGGGTAATGGAGGGGGCGGCGGCGGATATGGGGTCGGATGCGCACGACATGGTGGGGTTCGGCCCGCTCCTACCGACGGACTCGGAGCGCTCCCTCATGGAGAGGGTCAGGCAGGAGCTTAAGGTTGAACTCAAGCAGGTATATACATACATACATACCTTACGTAATGCATGCGTGCATGCATTCTTTCAGCTCACAATCCCCATGCATATGTATATGTACTTTGCCGTGCAATGCATGATCTGTCTAGCTAGCTAGTACACTAAAGTTACATGTAAAAACATGTACACCTTTGGTTCTTATACTATCATACTATTCTTTGTATAAAAACTGAGAATATATAGTAGCCTTAATTAGTTTGTTGTTGTCACGATGTATTTGATCAATGTATTTTGAGATATTGAACCGTGCTACGCACACGAACAATATATAACTGGTGATATAATTTCTTTGCCAATACAAATACAAGGTACGTAATTTATCAAACAACCAAATATTGCTAGGACTGCTTAAATAATAGAGCATAAATCATTGCATTGGTGTCAAATCGTCGGATAGTCCAACCGGTGTAGCACCTCAAATCTTCTAGCTGGCACGGCTAGAGAACGGCTCCCACTGACAACATGTTTGGTTTGTAGATTTTCATATGCGATTTCTGGGATTTGATCACGTCTTTCTGCCTGATAGCCAAATTAAGTTCGACTCTCACTAATTATATGTTAGGTGTGCACTTATCGTGGGTATACGTATACCAATGTGCACTAGCCAATTGTTACCACTCTAAAAAAACTCTGTATTAGAATCAAATTGAATACAGTAAAGTTTCTATATTGTACGACATGAGAAGCTTGATTATACATGATGCATATTCATTTTGGAGTAGACTACTAATTGGATCTTCTTCGTTCATATATATATACTAGTTCGTCATTCTTAGCACCAAATTTCTATTCTAGCTGTAAATTGAGCTTCACTACGAAACTAATAAAAAAACGCTTCTTTTCAAAGCTGACATGATGTTAAATTCGTTACAGGGTTTCAAGTCAAAAATTGAGGATGTGAGAGAAGAAATATTGAGGAAGAGGAGGGCCGGGAAGTTGCCTGGGGACACCACCACCATACTGAAACAATGGTGGCAGCAACACTCCAAGTGGCCATACCCCACGGTGAGTACGTTGTACCTATCATGCATATATGCATTCTCAATATTTGTTATGTATATAGAGAAAATACATTCTGCTATGTATATATGCATGGGGATCGAGCTCAGTAATAATTGTTGAGTGGCATTTTCTGGGTACAGGAAGATGATAAGGCAAAGCTTGTCGAAGAGACTGGCCTGCAGCTGAAACAAATCAACAACTGGTTCATCAATCAGAGGAAGCGCAATTGGCACAACAACTCTCAGACATCAACCCTTAAATCAAAGCGTAAAAGGCGAGCTAGCTAGCTAATATTCAATGATTAATAATTCGTTTCTGTGGCTTACTCAATAATCTTCTTAATTTACGTACCCTGCTTCGGTTAGGATATATAGTACAACTTCTAACACGACGTTTTCCTTTTTCTCGATATATGCAGGTGAGAGCTGCAAGGTATATACCTGACGTACCAACTCGATCGCTAATCAAACGAAGATCATGGTGACACACAAATAAAAAAGATCGATTCGACTTTATATCTAGTTTTTAGTCAGAGGTGACAAGTTAATGACATATATACTAGTCTGACCACTGGCATATGCGTTATCATTTTTGAGCTGATATACTCCAAGCAAATTATTGTCATTGGTATAGCTTTTGTTGTGGGTGTACGTACATAATCCGAAGATTCATTTCCTGTGCATATATATATCTATCATTTCTATGGCCTTTTATGAGTCAAATAGCCAAAAAAAATTGAACACCGTTGCATATGCATATTTGTATATCGTCTACAATTCGTTTCAGAAAATAGTTGCCGTCAAAGCTAGCATTCAACCATAGATGCATGCTTCTGATTAGTTTCTGGTTAGTTTTGCATCATCGATCGATCGTCATCTCTATTATATGATTTAAGCCTCGCAGATGATTATTGCTATGCAAATTGTCAAATATTCCAATCAATTAATGGTGGAGCTAGCGCACAGCCAGCTACGTCTCAACCTGCAAGGACAGCTCCGTTGAGACCTCACTGTCTTGGAATGATGCTTCGTTGGTTCCCTGAAAATTGGTGCAGCGGCAAAAATAACGCTGAAAATTGAAAGCTACTAGTTGGTTGAGTTTTTTTTTCTTTTTTAAGTGCACAGTAGCAATTTGTGCAAAATGTACATAGGTAATTTCATTCGTATACTCCATTCTCTACTGTCATAAGTATGAAAATGAAGCCAACGTACTAAATGGCCGTTTACAAAAGCACCGTTATACCCGTTTAAGATTTGTCGTTTTACTCGCCAAACATTTGCTGTTATGAAATAAAATGCTAATTTTCTCGCCCTTTCGAATTGACTGTCCTAATGGAAAGGCAAACAACTGATGCGATGGGGTCGCTCACAACCGCAATGTTCAGGTCTAAGCCCAACATCACTGGCTTTCACACTCCAATTGTTGATCATTTGCTAAAAACAAGCAACAATCTCCACAAACAATGTTATCACCAAATTCAGACAAAACTTTTCAACTCTGAACTACACACTTGAACTGTTCATTAAATATCTGTTTTTTTTAATTTAACCCTTAAACATTTATTTTTATAAATCTGGACCTATCAAGCTACCCAAGCTCAATAGGATGCCAGCCAGCCACGCACGTTGCGTTCGATCCCTCCCTTTAATAAGTGTGCATTTAATTAATGCTAATCATAAAAGATTAATAACCATTAATGCCTTGCCGAGGTTGAGGGCTCAGCAGCACACCTCACATCGGTAGGTGCAACATATACCGAGCTCCTGCATCGCCACGGCTGCCAAGCTAGGGAAGAGGTTAGATTTGTGAAAATAAACGGTCGGAGCCAAATTTGAAAGAAAAAAAATGACTGCAATACCATTTATATAAACAGTTCATCACTGCACACTTTACCGCATTCTTTATTCGGAGAACATTGCACTCGAAACAGAACATTTCGGTTGACTCACTAAGGCATCTCTCCAACTGCTGCGCGTTCTTTACTTGCCATAGTAGCCCTGTGGAGGGTAGGAACCTGGTGGAGGGTATGCGCCACCCTGGGCCTGGGGGTAGCCTGCTGGTGGGTAAGCAGCCGATGGGTAACCTTGAGCAGGCGGAGGAGGTGGATAGCCACTATAAGGCTGCACGTATGCTGGCTGTGGTGCATATCCAACGGGAGGCGGGATAGGCTGATCGATGCGCGACATTTGCTGCACCGGAGGCACTGCCATGGGCTGTGGGCCGAACTTCCCGTCCCTCTTGTCCATTTCAATTTTGTGTTGTGTCTGCACTTGCATTTCAGAGCCATCAGATGGATATGTAAGGGTTTACGACCAGTGATTCATTGTGTTACCAACAGATATGGATGTATATTTACCTGCATACAGGCGCAAACACTGCAAAAAGGTGGCAAAAGATTATCAACGTTGGGGACTTACTATGGAGGAGAGAAAGATCGGAGGTATGAGAGCCTTACGTCCAGTAGACCATATCAGACATGCAGGAAAGGATTTGAGAAGCCTCTGAAAGTTCCTGACTACCAACAATGGCTGCAACTAGAGAGAAGATGCAAGCAACTTGTTGAAGACAGAACATGAAACCCTGCAGTAAAAGGTGGTATTCAGTAGAGAGTTGTAAAAAAGGAGAACATGAATCATGAATAAAAGTTGGGTAAGACAAAGATAGGGTAGGAGGGCAGTGACGGTACGATGATGCAGTTATCACACTGAGTTGTTTGTATGTTGAATTCATCTTGCAGCAAGAAGCGGGTTGAAGCAACTGAATTACCAAAGCACAGAAACACCTGAAAAGAAAATATTAGTTCAACTTGAACCCAAATCTAACAAGCTAACCTAGGTTAAAAGTACAGTGACAGTATCAGAGGTTTCACTCTGAGAAATTAAGCTTTACATCATTCGAAACCAACAGTGCATTGTTCTATATTACAATGATACTGTCCATTGATCAAACACCATTGAGCCGCAGAGCTCCTTAATACCAAAAGAGTGATGGTATGAAGAAATTATCACACTGCACTGTGTTTGAAATTATAATACATGCCATGAAATAACAAAGTAACTTGAGCATAGAAACTATGAAAACTCAATAAAATCAGTGCAAAATACTGGTAATCAATAGAAGGATCCATCAATTATCATATCCACACGAGAACTATTAGATATGTCCCATATGGAATCCAACCACATCAAAGTCATCAGCTAAGAGGTACGGCGAGAGGAAACTGCAGGCAAAAGCACACAAAATGGGCCTTGTACCTCAGTTGCAAGACAGAATTCTGGGCATCTGCTTTCACCACACCTCCCACTGCATGGCATATAGCCAGCACAGCAGACATATCTACAGCAGTACAGCACACGGAAGCACAAAGAGAATCAGGGGGATCAAACAAAAAGTTCCACTTCTAAGCATAACAAGTAGAACAAAATAGAATGCACGCTACCTCGACATGTCATTATAGAGAGCCCTTTTGCGAAGCATGTATGACACACATGGTCCACTGAACAGAAAAGGAAAATGTATCAGATTAACAAATGGGAAAAAAATCTTCACATTTCGAAATGCAAATTCTGTCTACCCAATGCCACCACATTATATTGTTCCACATGCTCGATCACTGTACAAATTGATGAAACATATAAGAGCCCTTCCTTTTAAAATGCAATGCCTCTAGAAATGCTGGGTGCCCCACAAGATTAAGTTCTTCATATGATTTGTTATGAATGATTACATAGCCTGGAATGAACTTAAAAGCAGAAATTGTTCAGGAAATAAACATTGTTGGCCAAGAGGAAGCAACATATCATATATTTCTCAATTCTTTTGGTGCAAGTCTTGTGGTGTTTAGTCAGGGACACAATGCAGTGGGGAAGTTTACATGTCTATGTTGATGATTTCTACAGCTACGGTTTTCAGGGGGATAAGAAGCTGAAATCTTTCTTTCTTTCTTTTTTTTGGCTTTGTGGCTGCTGCATGGGCTGTGTGGACTAGCCACAACAATAGGGTCTTATTTGAACATAAACCGGCTGAGCCAGTGGAATTAACCTTCAAAATAGTTTATTCCATGCAGCTGCAAAGGAAACTTATTACTTTTGTGTGTTGTTGGAACTCATGTTAGTCATGTATCATGGGATGTTTGAACCACCCATGTTTCAAGAAATGCCTAGTGTGATATTCTGGGTCTTACTGCTTAGTCCAATCTGAACTCTGTACTCCTTTCAGTTTCTTTTGAATAAAAGGGAGCTGGGGCCTCGATGTTCTTTGTTCTAAAACGCTAGACGACCACTAATCATCACACGCATGTTCGGCAAAGGTTCATTTGTGAATGTATGAACCGACAAGTCTTCTATGTCAGAATCTATTCTTTAAACCCATAATCCGGCCTGAACTAAGAGATCCAAACATCAATGAAATAACCAGTCCTGCCTAGTTATTAAAGCACTCTGCCCTTGCTCTTATCTGTGACGAATTTAGGCATTTGTATAGTCTCTAGCAACTCCAACAGCACAATGCAGAATCAACAGAGTTCTCATACTTGAATTCCCCTTAAACCCTAACTATATTCTCAAATAACCCGGATAAATTCTCCCAGATCTATCAAAAGCAGGGGCTTCAAAATTCAGAGAATGGAGGTACGGAGATGGACGAGGATCGTTTACCACCACAGCGCCAAGCAGCAGTCTGCAGGAACAAGGACACGAAAAATTAATCGAAAATCAAATCCCCCATGGGAAATCACCGCAGGACCAACTAGAGATCGTTGTAGTAGTTAGCTACATGGGAAGTCGGCCTGGATGGTGCTCATGAGGTCGGTGTGCCAGAGGTTGCGGTAGCTCTGGCGGAGCTGCATCTTGTCGAGGTTCGCCTGCGACGACGCCATCGCTGCCGCCTGCACGCGCGCGCGGATTCCGGCGGGAAATCGAGGCTCTCTTCGAGCCGACGGCGGTGGACTGTGCGGGTGGGGGAGGAGGGGGACTGAAGTAACCGGCGAATGAATCGGGGGAGGAGGTGAAAGGGAAGGAAAAAACGTGGTTTTTTGCGTCCGTCCGTAGGATTCCAATTCCAATCTCCGCCTTGGGACCCTGCCGGGGGCGGAGTAGATCTGGGCGAACGTGCCGGGCACGATACTTTGCGGCAAAATTATGTACAACTAATAATAGAATTACTAACGTTAAAAATACTATAATCTTCTAAGTGTGAACGATGACTTGCCAATAAAATTATTTATGACTGCAGAAAAATTATTTGTTATTAACAGTAAACATACTTACGACTCAACGAATGATAGTAAAATTATTTGTGGCTGACAGTAAAATCAACGGGCCCTGGGTTGACACAGTGTGGCCCGACCCCTCTCTGTGTCATGTTTGAGTTAGAGAGGTAGGCACGTGAATTAGCATAACACGGCACAATAACTTATTCAGGCTAGTCATGTCGGGTCTAATTGGACCTACCCTATTTGGCCTTGTGTCGTGCTGTGTCATACCGTACGGAATAGCCTGTTTGGCCAGGTCTGGAGCAGAGTCACCCAAAGTTTCTCTACCCTTTTTCCCTGCTTTGTTGAGTTTTTTATGGAGAGCACTGCCATAAAATTGGCTAGTTCTAGGCTAATCAAATCGGGTTTGGTTTCTGCTTTGAGACGGTGAAAGCCGATTTAAACAACTTGGTTTCTAAAGTGGCTTCTTCAAGCTGTCGGGCGACTTCTGTCGTCTTCTCCGTCTTTCAAAAGTTATTTTCCTAATTTTATTTTAAAAACTACTTCTTCATATATTACTATTATATTTTTAGACAAATCAAAAATCTTAGCTAAAATCTATTAGCTCTAGCCGATTAAAACACCTTTTTTATGCGGTATTGGTCGGCAGTCCGGACCGCTCGGAGAGGGCGGCCGTGCGCGTTCAAAACGGCGGCGACGAAATGGGCAGTGCAGGTCACGCGGCTAGTGGTCTCGCAAACTTAAGATTGGGCTTATTGGTACTGGTCTAGTCTCAATGGGCCTAGCGGCACCCTCCCCTGTTGGTGGTGTTGGATGAGCTGCGCGCGGCCCGGATTCCTCCATTATTTGTGGCCACGAAATCGGAGCTCCGCAGCATCAACTTTTTCGCCAAATTCGATCTAGACCTTCGTAATTAGATCGTAATTAGCAGCTGTGTCACGTTTCTAATTTCAGTGTTGCAGATGAAGCCTCTCGTTTGCATTCAGCAATCGGCACTGCTAGCAATTGATTCTTGATGCACGCAATCCAATCCTACGTCATGCCACACGTTGCTCCATTTTGCATGGAACTCAACCAAAGTACGAACAGAACGTGGGAACAGAGAAAAATAACGCAGAAGAATGCTTCCTCTCCAAGACGGACGACCGGTGCCTTGATAAGTCCTCGCTATTTTTTTTCCCTCCCGGTCAGAGCTCGGACGAAGATCTGATTTGAGGGCCTGTTTGTGTTTGGCAATATTTTTTTATTTCTATCTACGTTTTTCGAGACGGTAGCGGATATTAGAGACGCTAACGTAAACGGCGCATACGATTTTAGGCTCAGAAACCCATTTAGAGAATATGTTTTAAGAAGCCTTCTACTTGTTTTGAGGTTTTCCAAAGCGACTTCTCCATCTCTCTCGCTTCGGAGATAAGTCAATGTCACGGGGCGCACCATGCATCCTGCTTCTCTCGCACACATATCACTCACTTTTTCCCACTGCTTATCCACTCCTTCTAAATACTACTTCTTTCACGTACTACTATTTATTTTCAATTAAAAATTCTTAGTTATAACTAAAAATAATTCGCCAGGTCGCCGTCAAGCATGAGGTCATACCTGGAAATCGTGTGTGCAGCCATGGCGGCATCTGCCGGCATGTGACCTAATCTGTACCGGCAGACCCGCCTCTGGTTTATAACTCCTGCGGGGAGGTCGTGACGTCACTTACACCACATGTCATTGTACCGCTTGTTCCTTTCGCACCTCTTCCCCCGTGTGGGGTTTGGTTTTGCTATTGAGTTGCTGCCTTCTTTTGGGACCTAATGCTGCAGCTTTCCTCGTTTTCTTATGTGGTCAATTTGAAACACATGAAATCCCGGTAAGAATTGATAAAATTTAACGCGTCTTAAAGGGAGTTTCACAAAAAATATAGTTCAATGACTACATGAATTAGAAAAATTCATCCATTCCAAACAAAAGGCTTAAATATGTTATTTGCATCGGTTCTCCTTGTTCACATCGCAAAGGTGTATTCCAGATTTCCAGCGACCAATCAGTTGGCAGGCCAGCTAGTTTGACACCTAATTTACCTTGTTATGCAACCTTCCAAGTATGTCTTCAATAATGCATTTTATTTTTAGGTGCCATCTTGGCTAAGACAGGAGCATGTGTTCAGCAGGGTATCCTCTTGGCTAGGACAGGAGCATGTGTACAACAGGAGTGGTGGTGAACAAATCCTGGCCGTTAACTCGGTTGGTGTCGCGTAAGCGCGAGCCCACGTGGGACGTGGTTGGGGAAGTAGAAAAGGATCATCATCCTTTATTTGCTTCAAGGAGGAAAAAACGATCATGGATAAGAACTAGGTTCGGATTAATCCTAATCATAATCTATAATGACTAAGGGCTTATTCTTTTCAGCTTCTAAAATCTATTTTTCGGTTTTTCTATAGTAACTAGCTTTTAAACAAATTATCTTTTTTAAGATATAATTTACTAGTTAATTATAGTCTAAAAATCAAAAGTCACAGCTAAAAATCATAACTTTCAACTAAAAAATAGGCCCTAAAAGTACTCTACACCTAAAAGAATCTTGTTAACTCTTTCGATGGAGTGGATGCGGTGCAATCCATGTCGGAGTCTGGTCTAGTGGAGCTAGCAGCCCGTGAGGTGATCGAGGAGATGTGAAAAGGAAGCAGATAAAGATGTGACACAAGGCGCACTTGGTTTAGAATTTACGGTGCGGCTGACGTGGGCTTGTCTTATCCCCTTGTCACCCTCCATTTGGCCTGACAAAGACGTAATATCTAGCCTGTAATGATTTATTTAAAGTACGATTTCTGCTTCACTTTCAAGCAGCGCTACGCAAAATTATATGAAGCTGCGGCGGGTGGTTAATCTAAAGCAAGTGACGTGAGAGAGAATCACAGACTATATAATTTTTAAGCACTAAATCTTATATAGAATAAAGATATGAGAGCCTTAGGCTCCACTTATTTCGAGTTCAGCTTCTAGTTTTTATTTTATTTTTCATTATTTATAAATTTTATTTTTTTCTGAACTTTTAGCTTTTTTGAACTTTTTGCTGATTTTTTTTTTCCTGTATTTGTTTGTGTTGTCCGTGATGAGGTAGCATATTTTTCTATTTTTAAATTTTTTAAATTTAATTACGTCAAATAATCACCTTCAGCTACAGTAAAATTTCAGCCGATACAGTGCAATTTAGCTATAATCCTTAGCTTTTCAGCCTAATTAAGCGGGGCCTTAAAATGTTCAAGAGGTTATAAAAGAGCTACAATCCCTCTACTCTTTGGAAGTCGTGCTAACCACTTTATGGCTTTACTCAATCTTGGCTTTACCTAATATTTCTCTCTTGTCATAATTATTTCATCGTTATTATTTGATTTTCTCTATAAGATTTATCTACTTTGTTTTTAATATTATACATGCTTGTGACGTGTGTCACAACTCTAATTCGATCTAACAGTTATTGTGCATAAAAAAAGTACCAGTATAACATGGAGAATATTAGCTTAGTTGTAACTTGGCCGCCTAATTGTAATAAATTCAAAGTGCATCACGACACATGGAATGTCCAGGAATTTTTTAAATAACTAATTTTTTATTTAAAATTACAAAAATATATCTACGAACTAGTTTTTTTTGCATTTTTAATCTTATGTCGTCCAACCGTTTAGCGACTTGAACAAATCGCCAAACCGTTAGGCGACATGTGGCCAAGCGCACAATGGTTGGACGACTACTCCTCTAGTCGTCCAATAGTTGGACTACATGGTCAAATCGTCTAACCTTTGGACGACTATTCTAAGACTAAAGATACCATCGAGGAGTTTAATGTCGAGCTCGTAAGGAAGGAAAAATGACCCTGGTCTACACAGTAGGTCGGGCCTTTCCGAATTAGTCCTCGAAAATTGAATTTATTTCCATTCTAAAAGGATGCATATATATCATAGTAGTACTTTGGTTTGTTACATCATGTATGATACGATTTTTTATACACATAACCAAACCATGTGTGTCGTGTTATTCCCAGATTTATTATAAAGTCTATTTTAATTCACAACATCAAATCTCGTCGTCTTTTTGCATTCAATTCTTCGCGTACCAACGTATCCAACAACATGAAAAAAACGAGTTCTATAAGTATGCACGAAATGTCCATCCTTGTGCTGGGAGGGTGAGGCCCACAAAAAGATTATCAGTCCATATATATTTACGCTCAGTTAAAACGAAGCTACCATTGAAAAAAATAAAATCGCAGGTATGATTTTGTATTTTTCGAATAAAAAATTGATTATTAAAAAACTCACAAATTATCTATTGCATTGTAAATAGCACTTACCTTTCTACTTATAAATCATTGCTACCTTCATCGTCCTCACAAAATTTTTTAGAAAATTTATTGCACTACAACAACATACGGCGATCGCAAAATGCTATTGTGAGTCTAACATATTTTGTATTATTCACAGTCTACCAAAATCATAGATGGATCAACCGACAATGTTTGTCCATTTTTTTTAAAAAATAATTTACAAACAAGATTTGCTAAATATTACTTTCCTACAACAATTGTCATTTACTCCTACAATTATTTCCATCGGATTAACAAATAATTACATTATTTTTAACAATCGTCCAACGATTGGGCGACTAGAGGATTATCGTCCAACCGTTAGGCGACTTGATCACGTGTCGCTCAACCGTTAGGCGACTTGGTCACATGTCGCTTAATTGTTGGACGATATGAAGTCAAAAGTGTAAAAAAATTAATTCATAAGTATATTTTTATAATTTTAAATAAAAAATTAATTATTTAAAAAAATTCGAATGTCCAGTTTGTCTGCCGTGGTAGTATCAAGCATGAGCTAGCTCTCCCAAATTTGCAGCATCAGCTTCTCACGCTGGATATGAGATTTGGGGCATTTATTTGACAGCATGGCGATCTTCGTCGATCTAGGGCACTGCTTTTAAGGCTTTTAAAAGTGATTTTTTGTTTTTGTTATAGTACATAACTTTTAAATAGAGTATTTTCTTCAGACGGGATCTACAAGTTAATTGTAGCACACATTAAAAACCTAACATCTGTATCAATCAAAATCGCAAGCGAGTATCTCTCTCCGCAATCCCTATCGCAAACAGTCAAAATTCAAAAATTTTAACCAAAAGCTATAAACCTCAGCCAAAAAGAACATGCCCTAGAGCATTTATTTTCGATTGTGAAGCTGCAGCAGCAGTGCTGGGAGAATTCTGGCACTTATATCCGTTTTACAATTACAGCATATGATGATTGTTAATTAAATCCAGAAGAACCCCTGCTCCTCATTGCCTGTGAATTCATTTGGTCCAACATTTTGACCCGAGAAAAGGAAAAGTATGAGTAATGTGTGAAGAAAAGACCAACAGTGAGTCCTAAAAACCCTATACAACTCTCGCGTCAAACCAAGAATGAAGGACTGAACGAAAAAAAACTCTAATGTAATCATCGATCAGTGGAAACTTCTTCCTTTTTTCTCGTTTGAGGCATCAACGGAAGCTTCTTGATTAATTGTCAAGCAAGAAAAGGATCGGTGATATCGTCACCCGGAATCTCTTAATCAGTTGACAACTCAACGAAATTAACCCATTATTCTGAGAGAGGAAACACAGTCACAAGCAACAAACCCACAGTTTCATCAAGTTTTAAGGAAATGATTGAATTTTTTTATGTTTCAATTAGTTTTGCGTATTTTTAGAAGTTTCCAAAAGATTACAAGACAAAGTTTCAACAGGTTTCAAATTTTGGAACTCTAGTTTCAACACGTTTCAACCGAAAAGTTTTAAAAAAATTTAGCAAGTTTCAACCAAGAGTTTCAAGAAATTTCAACAAGTTTCAGTCAAAGAGTTTCAACAAAATTCAGCAAGTTTCAACCAAAAGTTTTAAAAAGATTCAATAAATTTCTACAAGTTTTAACCAAAGTTTCAAAAAATTTCGACTAGTTTTGGTAACCTCAGCTGGCTATGACGACACTACTGTGCCGTCATAGAGCTACCTGACACCATCCACTGTCGACGCACCCTCTTTTCCAGCTCTGGTCTGACTACCACCGTCACCCCGGACTGACCGACAACGTCGGTCGCCGGATCCATGCTCAAGCTCCATGTTGAGTCTCCATCTATGTTCCCTGGTTCCAGCCTAAGCTCCGTGCCGTGTTGCCGAGCTGCGTCACGGCTGGATCCGAGGTCAATGATGTTCATCATGCCCACTTGTCAGTACTGGCCCACTACCGCTTGCTACTCACTCGCGCCTGCCATCGACAATGATAGGAGTCGAGAACGTGCATAGAGGTGAGGTTGCATGTGGCACTGAAGGCTATGGTGACTATCCCCCGCTCCCTGCCATTGTAACACTCACATATGGCCCTACTCCACTTTGCTCGCCGTAGTAGTGGCTGGTCATCCTCATTGTCATATCATGTGCTCCTGCCCACTGCAGTGGTATTGTGCCTGGTTCTTGCTCCTTGTTGTAAGATAGTTGGGCTGAAGGGTACGACTGAGAGAGAGAGAGACGAAGATGAAGATGATGAAGGAATGGTTGGTTGGTTGGTTTGTATGAGTAAGGGGGAGTGGATAAGGTCGTGCTGGGTTATGTGGGCATTGACAGGTATGGGAATCCAATGATGGTTTGTGTAGGATTATATGGCGCAATCAGATGGGGCGAATGATTGCTTCCGCTTTTGATACATAAAAACAAATATCAAACCAGAAGAAAAGGCAATCTAAATTACCGGGTGTAGATTTACAACGCAAGTCGTTTGATCGTTCGACCGCTCGCTACGACCGCCTTTGCATGTGGTCGAAATCTCCCCCTCCCCCGCTCGAAAACTTCAGTCGCTCGAACACTTCAACCATTCGAACGAGAACATGCCAAAGATAACATTGTGCTCTGCTTGGTTGGATTGAGCTGACGACTGAAGACACTGTGCTCGTAGATCGCAAAATCGTGATGAGATAGCACACCGACGAGGACATAGGAAAGCGACACTCAAAAAAACTCATGGTGCTTTGATTGAGGCAATGAGACAACGTCGACGGTGATTACTTTCTTTGAGAATAAATCTGATATTTTACTTTTATATCATGTTAGTGGCTACAAAAGCCCCTCACGGCACCCCTAAAAACTCTAGCACAAAAGGCCTTGCAAAGCCACGGCTAAACACTTAGCCTCTCCCCTACTTTTATATGCTAGAGTCATAAATCGTGTTCGACTCAAACATGAACACGAAATCTTATCTCTTCCTCAAATCAAGGAATCTGAAACCATTCCAAACACGGGTTTTTTCTAATATTTCTAATCCTTCCTATTACGGACTCCTTCCATAACGTTTCCAATCTCACCACATGACAAAGCCTCTAGGATAACACCTCCTGTATTTTCATCACACACCATCACCACATGTTGAAGCCTCCGGGAACACACCTCCCGTATCTTCTCCACACTTCATCCTCACATGTTGAAGCCTCTGAGACTACACCTCTCGCATCACCTTTGATCTCCATGTGCCCCTGCATGAACTCGACCGCCTCGCGTGACATCGTCGATCGCCTGGATCTCAGACTTCCCCATCCTAGTTTCGATCCTCCTCATCGCCGACCATGATCGTCTCCATGCCAACCTGCATATGCAAAGTCCAAAGAAATGTTTTTCTCGGTACAAGCTTTTCATAATTTGACCAATAGCAACACACACATAAAACACTCTCATCTATCCATAGATAAGAACCAAACTATCCACGAACATCAACCAGGTTATCCATGACCACACATTACATCGCTATCTAAAAATCACTCTCAGACTACTCATAACGACTACCAATTCCATCGTTTTCCAAAGCACCAACTTCAGACCACTCATTACGACTGCTAGCTCATCGAGTACTCAAAACCCACTAGTACTCAGGAAATACCATCGCTCCATTCAAAACACTTTGGAATAACAAGCATTGCTACTGACCACTGTAAGTTTAAGCTCCATTAAGTTGGTTTTGGTGATAATGATAAATACAATTGTGAGACTAATATGGTTATTGATTATGATATTGCTTAGTCTCATTTGGATGAAAATGTGAAAAATATAAGAGGTATGCATTCAATATCACATTCTTATCTCATTGTATTCCTTGGATCCGAAATGTAGAATAAACTTCACCAAATAAGTCAAACTTGAATATGTGCATATAGTTTCACAATGCATTCTTATATCCACACATTTAGTTCACTCTATGTTACGTGGTTTCATTAATATTGATCCATGTTCTATTTCTGCATATTAAGGATCTTTACTTTGAAACACATCCCTTGAGTATATATATAGCTTGTATAGTTCATATATACTCATAATCGAGTTGTCATCTAGTTGCTCCATTATGTGTTGATGGTTGGATGATTAATAACAACCGGATGAGTAAGTTTTTCTTTGAAAGTTTATCCTAGAATATACAATTGTTGTGTACATATCGTACACACAATTGTTGTGTACATATTGTATACTCGCAATTCAATTTTTATCTTATTATTTATTGAGATTGTCATGAATTACCAAAAAGAGAAGATTGTAGAATATAGTCCCTCCATTATGAGTTAATGATGAAGTTTGGTAATTGATGGCAATTATTTTGTAGAATAACATTTTTCATGAGTTAGATAAATAGGTTAGGTTCCACAAATCAGGAAGACCTGGAATGACTTCATGTGTTGAAGATCATCAAGTCAAGAAGAAGATGCATCATGAGTTGATGCATGTCCAAGAGGAGATGATCATGTGTTGATCATCAAATCAAGTGAAGACACATCATGTGTTGTTGGAGGTCAAGTGAATGATGCATCATGTGTTGATGCATGTAAAAACAATGACTCGGACTTGAAGTGTAGATGTGAGTCATCAAGTTTCAAGAGGATGCACAAGGCAAAGGTATGACTAGCTAGGTCTAAGGATGTTTTCGTAATCTTTTATCGGTCTTGGTGTTTGGTTGAAAGACTAGATTGCTAGTATAAATTGCCGTACCAATAAGAGGGATCATGTCTATTAGCTTGAGTTTCATCATGCGTTGATAGCTCAACTTCACTTCCTCTAGCTCTCCTTGGCATGAGACTTGTATTTGCTAATCCGTTTTGCAAAATATGTTGCCAAACCGACGTGGTCAAAACCGATATGGTCGAGATCTGTGTGATCGAAGATTAGCGTGGTCGAACCAATATAGTCGGAACTGACGTGGTCGAGATCTGTGACCAGCGTGGTCAAACCGACGTGGTCGAGACCTGTGTGGTCATAATCAACGTGGTCGAACTAACGTGATTAAAATAATGTGGTCGAAGATCGACGGAGCAGTCAGAGATTTGTGTGATCGAAGACTGACATGGTCGACGTGGTCGAGACTTGAGTGGTCGAAACCAATGTGTTCAGAGACCAGCGTAGTCGAAGACCTCTGTGGTCGATCCAGACAACGTGGTCAGAGACCAGTGTGGTCCAAGAACAACGTGATTGGAGATCAGTGTAGTTGGAGACCTGTGTAGTCGAACCGGACAACGTGGTCGGAGACCTTAGTGGTCGAGCCATCCCACGTGGTCGGTGACCAGTGTAGGCGACGATTGATACTTTTGACCAGCTTTGTGTGAGCGATCCGATTGGCTTTGTGTGAGCGGTCCGATTTACGGAACGTTCAGCTTGTGTAGCGGTATATTTTTCCAGAGAGACACATGTGTAGAGTCTTCTCGTCCCCGAGGAAATCAGTAGTTTCGCGTGAGTACTGCGGTACTTCTGATGATCGGTAATACCGGGCTTTGCATGATGAAACTAATGGATTTGCCTGCAATGGCTAGTTTTCTAACCATTGCTAAGGGAGCAGAAGTACCGGTCGTTTGCCTGCGGTAGTTCTGGAAATCCTGTTTTTCTGTCTCAACAGCTAGTTTCGAGGTGTGGGGTATATACCCCCTTGTGGCCGGTTAGAGAATATCTTTTGGCACTTCATTTCACTTTCTTGAACTAGTGTGAGGCCATACTCTCAATTGTGTATGTGTTGCACCTTGTGTGTAAGGAAGAAGGTTCTATATTGCATGTGTTGCATCTAGAGGTGGATTGTGTATCCACTCGAGCTTGTGCATTAGTTGCACGTGATGAGAGTTAAGCGAGAGGTTTGACTTATTACGTTAATACACGTGGTCTCCGTGGTGTTTGTGTATATGGAATTTTGGTCATTTCTGGCCCCCTGTACTACGTTAATACCAAATTTGACCCTTAAACCACCGTAATTCTAAATCTAGCCCCTTCCCGACCGCACGACTCCGAGGGGCATGACACGTGTTAGTCGTGCGGTCGGGGACCGCACGACTACACTGTTCACGATTTTTTTATTTTTTATTTGCTTTTTGGTACAAAAATAAAATAAAATAATCGTGAACAGTGTAGTCATGTGGTCCCGTCCCCGACCGTACGACTAACACGTGTCACGTCCCTCAGAGTCGTGCGGTCAGGAAAAGAGCTAGATTTGTGATCAGAAAAGGAGCTAGATTTGGAAGTACGTGATCTAGAAACCAAATTTAATATTAATGTGGTACAAAGAGTTAGAAATGGCCAAAATTCGTGTACACTTGTCTTGCTTGTCATAGAAAAAATAACATTCGTACAGCAGTTCAAAACATATAAAAACACAAACTGCTGCCTAGAACGCCGACAAACCGCAATAAAACCTCTGACAAATCGTGGCTGCGCGGGCGGAAGCTTCTCAACGCGCGCGCACGCAGCAGCTGACGCAGCGGCAGCCGTGGCGACTCACGGCACCCGCGGGGCCCACCTGGCATGATGCCGTTGCCGTGGGGGCTATCCGGTCAAAAATCCCCGCCTCAAACCATCATCTCTGACCCCGCGCGCCGCCTCGCCTCCGCAACTTAAAAGCTTAGCTCCGGCCAAATCCACTCCTCCCCAAACCCGCATCCGAATTTATCAAAACCACTAGACCACCATACATATATAGACGTAGTTGTTAACTAGCCGGATTCGATCTAGTAGTGACTCGGATCGATCGGCTGCCTGCTCATGATGGAGAAGAAGCTACCGCTGCCGCTGGTGCACAATGAGCGGCGGTGGGCGCGGCCGTGGCGGTGGGCCAAGACGGCCTTCTTCCTCGTCTCCATGCTCGCCTCGCTGCTCCTCGTCTGCGCGCCGCCGCTCCTCGTCGTCCTCCTCGACCTCCTCCTCCCGCCCGCGCTCCTCTCCAACTTCCTCCGCGCCGCCCACCACGCGCAGCACCTCTCCCCCTCCCTTCTCGACCAGGCCAGGGCCTTCCACTTCCGCTCCTCGCTCGTCGACCTTCCCGCCGTCTCCGCCGCACGCTCCCTTCTCATCCTCTGTGAGTACTGTATGAAAATTCTGTATCTGTATGTACAATCCAAGTTTACTTTGGCTGACGAGTGTTGCTGTTTGGGGTGGGGGGTGTTGCAGGCGCGTACACGGCGTGCGGCGGAGGCGCGGCCTACTTGTGGGTGGCGGTCGCGTGCAGCGTGGCCTCCCTCTGCTACGTCCTCGCCAAGGCCGTCGCGGTGTTCGGCCTGGCGGCCGACGGCAGCGGGCTGGAGCTGCAGGGCAAGGGCCAGCTCGTGGCTGTCGAGGCCATGTTTCTCATGTCGCTCGCGCTCGCGGCCGCGCACCTCGCCATGGCGTACCGAGCGAGCTGCCGACAGCGGCGCCGGCTGCTCGTCTACAGAATCGACGTCGAAGCTGTGAGTCCTCCCCTGCTTTATTCATACTGAATAGCAATTCAACTTCACTGTATGTCTGCACAACAAAGAAAGAAACAATTTTGCGTAGTCGTTGTGGCTACTGGCTAGAGGCTAAACACCATAGAGAAGCGAGCTTTGCAATTCGTGCTTCGAGGAGCGCCAAGAAGGCAAGATTCTGGAGAAGCACCAATTTTACTTGGGGATTCCTGATTCGTTACATGCAAATGCACCCGAACCAAACTTCTACATCGACCTGAATTCATCTAGTTGTAGCTTACGCTTGGATTAACTGGTCAGTGTTGTCCTTGTACCTGCATTATTACTAGCTAATTCTGATTGGTTTGGTCGCTCCTAGTCCTCCAAGAACAGAGAGAGTCAAATTCAAACAACTCCAGCCCTCTTAAACTCTGCAGGACAACCGCATGAAGAAATAGTCCAATTACTCGGCACATATTTTCCACGCGTTGGGCAGCATACGGTCTATTGATCAGGACAGAACAAGATGATGCCCTTTGCCCCTCTCTAGAAATATCTGCAAAATTGCAGCCGTCCGTGAACAATGAGCTCAATTGACGTCACAGCTGCAAATTTTGGCCTGTCATTGTCACTCAGTTCCTTGATGGTTCTTTTGGCGTGATACTTATATTAAGAGAGAATCTTCTAGACTGTCGATATTTAGCTGTCACGAAAGTGAACAAAAATTCAACTGTTTTTACTGTCTCTGACGATTCCTAACACATGGTTGTGGAAAGCTGCGCTAATTTTGCACCATTGTCGGAAAAGAATTTTCCATTGGATTTTCTTACTAAACTCTGATTGGTTTATGCAGGTAAGGCTAAAGGGAGGCCAAACACCCAGGGCACTGAAGCAATGCACTGAAGCACCCAAGGCACTGAAGCAGTGCACTGTATGACAATCATCTGACCCTCGCAGGTGGATGGAATCTGAAGACACGGCAGGCTTCAGTTCAGACGGACAGGGCCCTTCAGGGCTCGCTCCTCAGGTCTCAAATTTTGGTTCGAGTAGTTGTGTACACTCCGATCGACGCGTCCATGTACTTGCGCTGTCTCCCAAGTTGTAAAGCTGTAAATATGAAACATTTGTGCTTCGGCCTCCTGCAGTCAATGCAAAGTAGGATGAGCCGGGCAGCAGATGTGTAGCACCCAACATACCGATGTGAGATACTATCATGGAACATCATCGCCAAAGTGGATAATGAATAATAAAAGTAATAATAGAAATTATAAGTAGATAAACTTTAAAGGTAATTGACTAAAGAATCAACAGAGGCTGAAATAAATGTTTGAAACATAGGATCGGTCCACTTCTAATCAAATAAAGAACAAATAAAACAACAAACAATGATAAGCCACAGTGCTGAAAACTCGTGTGCATCCACTTATGCGTGATGCTATCATTCCACTAGCCTTTTACCTGAGAACGAAAAGAACAAACGTGAGATTTGAAAATTTCAGTAAGTACCCAACAATGTTCGTAACACAGTGAGTAAAGTACAGATAATGCAAGCAAGATATGAAAAAGACAAGCAAAACAAGCAAGCAATTGATACCGGTTAAGTGCAATAAAGGTAGGTTATGGAAAACAATGATACAGATTGAAGATAGAGATCATAGGAATAGTTGTATTGAAGATAAATATTATTTAGCAAGTTATCACAGTGGCATCGGCGATCACTTCCCACATACCCGGTTATACGAGAATAGTCAGGCACGCCATCGTCCTCGACTATATAACCGTCGACGGGGTGTAATATCCTGCGTAACGAAAGTGTCGCCCCCCGACGTTACGGATGGGTGGTAATCTCCCGTATATGTGGATGACACCAGGCTAGGTAACCGTCATCTGGTCAACTGAGATAATCGTTATTTAGCAAGCTATGGCAAAAACACTGATGATTACTCCCCACATACACGGTTATACGAGAATAGTCAGGCACACCATCGTCCTCGACTGTATAACCACCAACGGAGTGTAATATCCGAGTAACGAAGTGTACAGCCCCCCGCCGCACAGACGTTACCAGGTGGGTGGAAATCTCCCCTATATGTGGATAATCCTATTCCAGGTAACCGTTATATTATTAACATGTTATATGGTGTGAATTTAAGAAACTAAGAGAAAGTCAAGATAATATTAAGAAAAGTGAAAGGGTTTGCTAAGATTGAAAATGAGCAAACATAATTCCCGATATGAGGATGATATGGGTTGATAATATGGTGATAAGGTAACAGATACATCATGGACAGATTATATAGTACGAATTTAAGGAAACTACGATGTCAAGTAAATTGGAAACATATGATTTGCGAAACGGAAAGGTCACGGCTATGAGGTACTTACTTTGAGCACGCTCGGCGAACACACTGCACGAAAAAGGTGAATTATCACAGCCAGGCAGAGGTGACAATGAACATGGTTCAGATCGATTCATCATTGATCGGGCTATTGACTCCGATAGAACACGGGTTCTGGGTAAGAAACCCAATCTATTATAATCTGAGTCCGTTTCAAAAGAACGGATGCCAATTCATTTTTTTTTCAAACTCAGTCGGTGTTTTTTTTCTTTTTTTGAGAACTCAAGTCAAGTCTGATTTCGTTTCAAATAGTACAGATGTTCTAGTACAATCAGTTTCTCCTACCTCAGTCCTCAGATCAATGTGTTATCATGCATATAAAAATCCAAATACAATCCCACTTACCAGCAAATCTCACGAGGTTTCAAAATCACAAATTTCACCAAAAGCATACGAAATCGCTCCTCGCTCCAACCATAAAAATGATCATCAAATGGCTAGTCCTGGTTAAAATCAAACGAATTTGGTGTAGCCCCGACAAGATAAATGTTGAAAGGAACTTCCGCAGAAATTTCAGACCAGAGAGTCAATGGCGCACCTGATAATAAAAAAGTAACCTTTACATAGAGTAGGGTCAACAGAAGGCAGCAAGTTTTCCAGTTGCCCAATAAACTCGACGATCTAGAGCCTTGACCAAGGGGAAAAGAAGAATTTGATTTGTGGCTTCTGGAAGTTCGGGCTACTTCTCTTCTATTACACATTAAACGTCGATGATAAGCCTTTTACAAACGGCTAAGAAAAAAAAATTCACAGAAAACATCCGACCGTTAAATTGGTGGAT
Source organism: Bonia amplexicaulis (assembly GCA_036346245.1). NCBI lineage: Eukaryota > Viridiplantae > Streptophyta > Magnoliopsida > Poales > Poaceae > Bonia > Bonia amplexicaulis. The sequence goes on from CM070741.1 coordinate 1,362,677, forward strand.
CATAATTTTAAATACTTGAATTCGATAGTCGTCTTAGAAATATATAAATTTAAGACTTGAATTCGATAGTCGTCTTAGAAATATATAAATTTAAAAAATCCTAAAAACATCAAGGCAATCGGATAGACCCTAATTTTAAAGGCAAGTCGATGACATGCCTTTTACAGCTGTTAAGTAAAAAGATAAATATGTTAGAAATTTTCAAAAAAAATAAAACTGGCTAATTAAATATGAAATCAAATATCCTAAATCTAAATTTAGATTGCAAAATATAAATTTAAAAAATTGAAATTGCATAAAATTATACTATACTACACCAACTACGCAACTGCCCGGACGAGTCAGCTAGTCGTCAAAAAGGAACATATCATCATCGTCTGAAAGAAGGATCGGCGTAACGTGCTTGTGCATCAGGACTCAGGAAAAGGCCTAACGTGGCTGTGGTGTGACGCATTGAAAAAAGATATCCAACAAGATAGCCCAGTTTGGCCTACATAGGCTGGGCCTACGTGCTTAGCCCAACAAGATACCCAGAATTCTTGTCATATGGAATCCAATTATAAGTGGATATCCCAAAAGGATATCAAGAATGCTTTGATCCCAATCCTGGTTTGAATTTACAAGCTAGATACAAAAAGTCTAACTGAAACCCAGACTAGATTTGCAAACACGCAGTAAAGAGAGGAGGCGCATGTATGTATATATCCGTCGGCAGGCTGTGTCGAGCGGCGAGAAACGTGACCAAACGCAGCCGCACCAACAACCGCTCGCTCGCTACTAGCCAGGCTTGTGGTTGAAGCAGACCATCAACAAGAGGCAGCGTGCCCTCGACCTCCAATGCAAAAGAAAGCTGAGCTCGCGTGCATGATGTATGGGCATGTTCTTTTCCTCTGAAGTTAATGATTTTTAGTTTTTGTTATAGTACCTAATTTTTAAATGGAGTATTTTCTCAAGACGGGGTCTAAAAGTTAAACGATATACACGTCAAAAGCCCAACATCTGTACCATCCAAAATCGTAAGCAAGTATCTCTCTTCGTAATCTGTACCGTAAACAGTCAAAATTCAAAAATTTCAGCCAAAAGCCATAAGCCGCAGCCGTTACCAAACAGGCCCTATACCGGGGTGTTCTCCAGCGTTACAGCCGATGGCTTTGGCTATAGCTAATAATTTCTATATATAAATTTTGACACGGCAGTAGATAGCGAAGATACTTATATGGATGACGCACAATGCTTTAATTTCGAGAAGCCGTTTGAATCCGCTTCGATGTTTAAGCTTTTGATTTTTAGATAAGCAAAAAAATTAAAAGCAGAAGTCACGGTCAAAAAAACATAACCACTGTAGCACCAAAGGTGCGTCCCGGCAAGTGTTCCCCGGGCACGGCGCATATATCATGGCGACACGAATCGGGGCACGTGAGGCCGCTCTCGTGCTCCCGCGGCCCGACAATGGGGCGTTGCCGCCGATGTGCCCCGGCCCCGCCGACGGCGACGCCTTATGGATCGAAACATGCGTCTTTCGCACAAAAAATGTCGGGTTTAATTGCGTCGTGGTAGTGGCACGCTGTACCTAGCCTGTATGTGTTTTTCGTCCATGCATGAACAGTCCGTTTCATCGTATTGTGATTTATTTGTGAGAGCTAGCAGCCTAGCACCGGCAGACCGAGACAAAAGTTGGGCAGAGTGCGCGTGCCTGGCTAGCTCTTCACGTCCATGCGGACCTGGCTCGCTGATTTTTGAATGAAAACAAACATTAATAGTTAAAAAAAATAATTTAAAAAATACGAGTGATAAAGAGTTGCAATCTTGTCAGAAACGCCTTGCCATCACCCATCTTTGCCGTCACCTTGAGCTTTTTATAAAGGGCTTCATCGTCCTGCAGGTCCTCATCATGAGGGTCACCGCGAAATGGCAGATAAGGGCGCGCACGTCGCACGTAGTTGTTACTGATTGGCATCGGTGACGACTTGCAAATTGCTGTAGGTAGCAGCCAAGCGACGGTCCTTCCACTCCGACGACGGCGCCCTCATTCTACTTGTTAACAGCATTCGCGCATAAATTTCAGCCGGGACTGCCGCCTTTGCGCGAGAAAAAAAAGGCTCTCGAATCGATCGGCACCGTCCTAACACGCAACACCATGCCTGGTCATCTCGGTTTAAGCTTCTGGCTTGTTTTTTACTATTCATAAATTTTATTTTTTTTTATTTTTTTGCTTTTTCGATATTTTTTACCGGTTCTTTTTTTATATTCATTTGCATTGGATTAATCTATTTTTATTTTTAAACTTTGTTAAATTTAATTACATTAAATAAACCACTATCGCTACAGTATATTTGCTATAAATCAATTTATTTCGATCTACCAAAAAAACACCGATAAATGGGCGGGTCAATGCGTGCGTACGTTCGTAAGTCGCGGATTCCTCACCCAGTTGGCCAGAGAAGGCGTCTAAACCAAACTCGCGACTCCGGCGCGCGCCGCCCGTCGGCGTCGCGGGTCCCGGCCCGATTTATGGATCCGCCGGAAGAAATAAACGTCGTGACCAGCAAGCTTAGACAAGCACGAGTTCGCAGCGTCCATCGATGGTGATCTCGTTGGAAATGTCTCCGCTCGTGCCGCTGCTCTCCCGTCTTGTTGGGGGGTGTGCGTACATACGTACGTAGTCGTCGTGTTGCCGAGCGTGTAGACCGGTGCTACCGGCAGCCAACGCCGGTCGAAAGTTCAGCGATGTGAGTGGCTTTGGGAGGAAAAAAGAGAGCACCGCTGTGCTTTAATTACCTACAGCCTGCTATGCCTGTTGTTAAGGGACTAAGGGCCTGTTTTTTTTGTTTCTAAAAACAGCTATTGGCTTTTGCTACAGTATTTAACTTTTAAATGAAGTATTTTCTTAAGACGGGATCTACAAGTTAATTGTAATACACGTTAAAAACTTAATATCTGTATCAACCAAAATTGCAAGCGAATATCTCTCTCCGCAATCTCTATCGCAAACAGCCAAAATTCAAAAATTTCAGCCAAAAACTATAAACCGCAACAAAAAAAAAAAAACAGACCCTAAACTGTCATCCTTAGCAGGAGTACGGAATAAAACACCGTGGCTACCTGTTCGGCGTACGCGGGATGAGCTGCCAAGTACTCTGCAGCTGTGTTGATGAAGCTACAGCCATGGACCTACGGAAGAATGGAAGGACAGTGTTTCGCCCTCCCAGCATGATACATATGGTACAGTCGAGCGCGCTGTAGTCTGTAGGCAGTGCAACAGCAGAGTTCGGAGACAAATCGGTCGTGTTCGAGGCAACGTGCCCGTACCCACATCATGAGTGCAGTACCTTTCCTCAAGCTCTTCTAGGTACCTTCAAATCGATACGAGCCGTTTAATATATTTTTTTATCGTATCTAATAAATCGAATTAGTTATGATTAAAGCTGTACCTCCTCTGATATACTATCGGTACAAATTTCACGCGGTGTAAAATTGTAATTGCTCAATTGAGTTTAAAACGAACACGTATAGACGGACTAGTAATAGATTAAGTGAAAATCCATAATATCCTCACAAAAATTTACAAAGAAAAGTCAATTATACTCTCAACAAATCAATGGACATATTTAATTCTGCTATCACCCTCTTAGTAGGTATTGTAAAAATCCCGACGTCAAAGTACATATACAATACTTGAGGTCGTTCACTTGGCACATATAGTTGTCGTCCGAACTGTTTGGGGCCCACAAGCCAGTGAGAACGAGGAGAACGAGCCGCACTGCCGCGTAGGCACGCATGGGAATATAGGATGAGCTCTCAGTAAATGCATCAGTGCGTACAAAGCATACGAGCTGTTCCATGAGTTTTATACAAATATTTTAAATTAAAGCAAGTACCGAGATATATGTTTGAAAAGAAAGTTTTAATACGTGTATGTGCTGTCCAAGATTCAAATTCCTTAAGTCCGAGTCATGAAACGATACGCGACCTGGTCCCCAAGCTGTCGGTGCATGGTCGACGCATTGCATCTCATATGGCTGCAAGTACAGAGCCGACCATAAAACATATGTGCTAAGATCATCCCAAGTTCGTGGGTCAACAATTACGTGTGTCAGTCACGCGGTGACGACCATGATTGGTGGTCGATAGCTCCAATACTCGAGTACCCCCATCGACCATAGTGCTATAGTGGTCTTCGACCAGTGTGCTATAGTATATTCTCGACCGGTGTGCTCCTGTACTCTCTAGATACAATATTCGGCTAGTGTGCTAACGTACTTTTATGAGCATGACTTCGAGCACGGGTGGTACGGTGATTACGCCCGTGTGGTACAGTACTCCTTCGAGTACAACTACAAGCTTGGTGCTATCGACTCTCTTCAGCAGGGGTGCTACAGTGTTTCTTCGACTTTGAGTTCGACCAGGAACCATATCCGATGGGTTTCGACCATGGTGCTATAGTACTCTACAAGTGCTTCGTTCGGCTATATTGCTACAGTATTCCAACGGGTACCCGTTCGGCCATGATACTCCATTGAGTGCTCTGTTTGACCATGTTGCTATGATGTTTCTACGACTTCGACTTCGACCATGGTGGGTTTCGACCACTATGGCTTTCGACCACGGACATCTTCTGGTAGGTTTCGACCAGTATGAATTTCGACCACGGACATCTTCCGATAGGTTTCGACTACGGACATCTTTCGATGGTTTTTGACCACGGTGGCTTTCGACTATGGATATCTTCCAATGGGTTTCGACCACTCTGGCTTTCGACCACGAACATCTTCAATGTGTTTCAACCACGATGGCTTTCGACCACGGACGTTTGCCGATGGTTTTCGACCACAACTGCCTCGACCAACAACTACGTTCAATTACTGATGGCTTCTGGCTTTCGACCGTCGACTACGTTAGATCGATGAGGGTTTCCAGCTTTCGACCGCTGACTATGTTCGATCGGTGAGGGTTTTTAGCTTTCGACCTTTGACTACTTCCGATTGCCGATGGCTTCTGGCTTTTGACCGCAGACTATGTTCGATCGCTGAGGGTTTTTGGCTTTCGACTATCGACTGTGATGGTTCCCAACCTTTGATTACCGACTACATCCAATAGCTGCCGATGGTTCCCGGCTTTCAACTATCAACTTCCGAGTGCCGATGGTTTTTCTACTTTTGAGGTGTCTTCCCCAGCGATCTCCTTCGACCGTGTTGATACTGGACCTGGGCGTTTTACTCTGTTAAAACCCCACCGTCCGAATTAAGTATGTCTACTACACAAATTCTGCTATTGTATCATCAGAACAATCATGCTTGGTGTGAATCATGCACACCATTAATCACTTTCATTTTATGTGTTGTTTGATACCGACGAGGTCGAGCGGCATAGGCGAGCGTGGCTAATGCAAGGGCTACGTTATCAACGGCCCCATAGACCGATGAGGCTATGGATCACGCCAACGCCTACATCTACATCAACCATTCATCACATACATGGAGAATATGAAGCGGAGACTGAAGACGATGACCAATGCACAGCTTAATCGGAAGTATTTTGTGGGTTTACCCCGCGAATGTAATTAACCGGGAGCCTTCCGAGGCCCTGGAAACCAGGACACCATATCATCTATGTCAGATCTGTTATGCAACGCAGGCTACGGAGCGCACATATATAAAGAGAACTTGTAATTTTGTTATTCTCGAGTGAATGAATAAAATACATGTTTTCCCTACTTTTATTGTGTTTATATATTTTTGTGTACTTTAGTATACTGGCACGTTCACACCTTATAACTCTGGGGCGCGTCAAACACGCGCAAAAGGAGATATATATGCAGTGCCTTCTTAAACAAATTAACAATATGTAAAGCGAAGGTTTTTTTATTATAAGAAAAACACATATGCACACTACCACATACATACCACAACGGAAGAAAATCTAATAAGGGAGAGCCTCACGTCTCATTCACCGTTGGATGGACATAATCCATCATGATCGAACGATGGATGGGAGGCCTCACGCTAGTCCCTTCCATTTCCCACCACAGCACAGCACACACAATCAAAGCCAAGATGGCCTACCGATATGTAATGATTAGGTTATTTAATTTTGCCCATAAGAAATCCTTGGTTTATTGTTCTTTCTTCTTCCACTGCTATGTCCGAGGCAGCGAGACAGAACACGGAATGGGCGATGTAACCATGACGCGAATCCGATGGAAGAGCAAGGGATCTTAGCTCACGTGAGTGCAGATTTTTTTGTATGATAGGAGACAGGGATGGCATGATATGATGATACAAAACGGGTGAACAGTTTTGGAGAAAGTGACGGGTAGATCGATTAAATTTAACGTTGAGAAGATTGGGGGAGGATCTTATAGTCAATTTATATGTAAGATCATTGAGAACAAATTATAAGGCCTATAGCTGCCATGAATTTCGTTAGTTCTTCCTCATGAGTTTCACGATCGATCAATGAAGATGCAGGGGATCTTACTGTAGAGTTGTTGGGAGGTGTTAGTTACAAGATGTAGCTTGATTACTGCAATTGAAAGATACAGGAGATATGATGGAAGGAGGGTTAAATGGGTGGCCCGATCTTTACGGCGTAGGTAAGATATTGAGGATAAATTGCTGAAGAACAGCGGTGATATCTAGCTTTATACATGCCAAGGTTGGTTGCGATCGGTGAGTTGGGGAAGACGATCCGAAGCTACAAGAACTCAGACCCGCTATCCGAATAATCGCAGAACCACAAGCCAGCACTAATCCACACAAAACTGCCAGAACCGTAGAGCACGAACTAGGGGAATCACAGGGGATCCTTCTCGCGAATCCAAGAGAACTCACAAGAGCAAAGGGAGTAAAACTCTAGCAGGCTGGCTGCACTTTCATATATTGGTTTTTCAAAATCATCAAAAGTTTCTAAATGGATGTGGTACATGGGTATTTATACTAGAAATACCCCTCCTAGTTTAGGTGTAAAAGCTAATAGAAGTTAAATAATTTTCTAGGTAGCTGAAAGGTTTTCTTGGGTGGAAACTCGAGCTGACTCTTCAGTTCTCACGCAGCATTGATCGGCTTGTGCGGCTGTTACCCGTGAGTACTTGGAAGTTTCGATCATTCGACCATGAGTACTCGAAAGAACTGCTCGGATGAATAGTACTATGCTACAGTACTCGTAGAGCATTACTCTGCTATAGTACTCATAGAACAGTACCCAGTGAACAATATTCTTATGGCCATTAAGACTCGACACACGCGGATGCCTGGACTCGCTGGAGAACAATGAAATCACGAGAATAGATTGGCCCATCTTAACACTTCTTGCCTTCCTTGCCAATGCATCTAAGTTCAATGAAAGGAGAATAGTTTGGAAGTACAACCAAGTTATTGGTATTTGGAATGAGAGTTAAGTTAACGTTTACATGGTCATATATTTCTTTAGCACACGTAAGGTTGGTGATATCCTCATCAAGATATCAACGGATAGAGGTGTTGGGGTGGAAATTATTTAAAATACAATGCTTGTGTTTTAGTTAGCTTCATGAAATATTTGCTCACTTACAATTTTCTGATTAATTTTGAAAAAGTGAACTTCTGCCAAAATCATCTTAGTTAGGTACTATAGGCTAATTGACACACACACATAAATACATACACACTCTCATAGGAGTATGTACTCACAGTTACTTACTTTCACTTCTTATAACCGCGTAAACGAACATATTATATTTTTTATCTTTTTAGTATATTCTAATAATGATTATAATATACTCTAAAGTGAATTTCATGAAAAAATTTATCAAAGTCTGTTTTTATAGCATAATTTATCTATATACTCCTTTTATATACGGAAAAGGGTATGTGAAAAAAATAAAGGACCCCGATGAAAATTTTTCAACCAAGTCACATTGGAGTATCACAAAATAAAGGGCGCCAATAAAGACACAGTAAAGGCACAGGGAATACAGTAATACAAAGCGTGATAGTGTATGTCTTGTAAAGGTGCAGTAAATGAACAAGAAGATCGCAGTAATTTTCTAAAAAAAGATCATAGTAAATCTCTTGTAGTACTATAGTAAAAGCATAAGGAAGTTGCAGGAAATCTATTGTACATGTTTATTAAAGGTACAATGAGGGCGCAGTAAATATCGTGTAACGATGCTGTAAACGCAGATGGAGGTTGCAATATATCTATTATACAGGTTCGGTAAATGCACACTAAGGTCTAAAAATCTTTTTTAATGGTGCAGTAAACGCATCTGGAGGTCACAATAAATCTCTTTTAGCGATGCAGTAAACATTAAGAGATTGTAGTAAGTGTGTGATAAAGGTGCAATAAGGACACACAAAGAGGTCGCGGTAATTCTGTTACAATGGCACAGTAAATGCATAGAGAGGTTTTATTATGTTGGTTATGTCCGGTGCTTTTATTGCACCCTTTTTTATGCGGTATTACATCCTCATTTAGTTTTTATTACAGTGCAGATGGATATTTGTTTATTGGTAAGACTTATATCATTTTGTCCCTCTAATTGTTAGTGAGCTACTGCTGAAACTCGTTCATGATTTGGAGCTGACAGTCATAAGTTATGGTTAAAACAAGAAAAGAAATATTCTAGTACTAATAAGAAACTCATATTTGTTGATTGGTTGGCTACCTCCTCGTTCGAAACGGGTGCATGTCGGGTGGGTTGGGCGTGTTCGTCTGACCGATACGTAGATTAATCTATTGTATACTTAGGAGTAGAATAGCGCTAATATTAAATTATATCGTATAAAATTAATTTGCTGGGTTTTCATCCAAAAATCGATATCAACTGGCCGATATTTTCTATCAAACGAATAATTCCTAGAACAATTGTATCCTTGCGAAGACAACGATCAACTCGAACAAATGTATCAGATCCTAGAGCTAGCATTAGTCCAAACAAGTTGGAGTGACACGAAGCTAGCTACCAGCTAGCTAGAGAGAGAAAAAACCAGCTTCCCCTAGCAAAAGAATAAGGCGACAATATCTTCATTAGAGTGAGCAGACGCAATTACCCCCCACACAATAAACCTCCAGATATATAGTTAATACAAAGACGACGACCGGTAGTACTCCAGATATTTGGATGGGATATGGCAGTTGCAGAGAAGCACAAGTAGAAGCAGCAGCTGCAGGCAGGGCGAGGCGAGAGGTTGACGCGGCAACCACCACCCACCCCGGCCCCGACCTCGCAAGCTCCCATGTATGCTTTTTTGCGCCATAGCCCGCCTTTTTTCTGTTTCCTGCTTGCTTGCTTTCCTGATGAGATCTTTGGTTTGGTTGGTTTCTTTAAGACCCGTGCGTCCAAATCACCATGGCTTTTGATACTGTCTTCCTTCTTTTCTCTGCCCTCCCAAGCCAAAGCGAGATTCCTGTGTGAGGTAAAGGTGCCTAGCTGCTCTTGGGTTGCCGCTCGCAAGTCGCAACGCATCCTGTTTGACCTTGTTCTTGTATCTGTGTGGTGATTAATTAGCTCGATGGGTCAGTGTGGTACTGCTACTAACAACCTCGCATATCTTCCCCCTTGAGCGCTCGGGGGAAAGATTTGATTTGGTCGTCCGAGCTCTCTCTAGCTACTTTGCACAAAAGCGAGTTCTCTTTCGTTGTTCCTAGCCTTCTTTCGCTGTTTGCTTTGCTAATTGTGCTGCGTTGTTTGCTTTACGCTGGCCTGGCCTTTTGGTAGTCTAAGGAAGATGGCGCATGATCCGAGCCTGGGGTTCGCGGACTACTTCTCGGCGGCAGATGCCACGGCGGCGTCAGTCGCGGCGCTCATGCCGGCGATGGACGAGGGGGCGCCGGAGCTGTTCGGCTTGCAGGCCGGGATGGAGCTGCTCGGCATGCGAGGCCTGGCCGCGATGACCGGCACGACGTCGGTGGCTGCTTCTGCTGCTCACAGCAAGGCTGTGCTCGTGGACGCTGGAGGAGACGGCTCCACCATGCGCTTCCTCAGCGGGCACCACCACCACCAGCATCACCAGCCGAGCCAGGCGCCGCTATCCCTGTCGCTGTGCCGGCCGGAGGACGTGTTGCACCAGCACCTCGGCGTCGGCGGCTCATCTCGGCAGCAGCCGACAGCCGCAGCGTGGATGCACGACTCGTCGGCGCCGCACGGGCACGGCGCGTGGCACCTGCGTCGTTCCAGGTTCCTCCTCCCGGCGCAGCAGCTCCTGCAAGAATTCTGCAGCCTCCCCGTGGACAGCACCAAGCGCACGAAGGCTCCGAGGCCACCGCAGAGAGAAGAGGGCGGCGACGGCGCCGGCGGGTCGTCGTCGTCGACCTCTTGGACGCCGCAGATCCAGGCCATGGACGCGCTGGAGCTGCAAAGGCTCAAGGACAAGCTCTACATCATGCTCGAAGAGGTGGGCGATCTAATCCAGACGCATTTAATTAGGCACTGCACAAAGGGAATCTGGAAGAGAGAAGAGTGACAGCAAAGAACTAGGAGCTCAGTTATGGTTGCCCGAAGAGTGCACCTGGGACTAGGGCAGGGAAGCGAGGCTATTCTGGGGCCTCACCATTTGCTTTTGAAAACCTCCATTCCCTTGCCTCTCTTGGGTATCTAAAAGAGAAGAGGGTCCCCTACCTAGCCGGCCGGTCATACATGCAGACTCTCACACAGACACCCAGGCACAGGCCTGCCATGACTCTGCGAGTGCAAGCTGCTAGCCTGTGCATACTGCTCCTCCACTACCTCTTTGCCAATCCCCCTGCTACTCCACGCCTCAGCTGGTAAAAACAATTTTTACCACTGCACTTGCAGCTGATTGAGCTCGAGCGGTTGCAGAGCTGAGCTCTAGCTAGCTAGCTAGGGTGCGCAAAGAGGCTAAGGCAGTAGGCGCGCACAAGCACTAGCGACTGCAAGTTGCAGCACTGACAGTTGTTACCGTTTCACTGTTACATTGCCCATGCATCTCGATCTTTACCACGTCTCTACGTACGTACGCTTGGTGTCTGTAGTCTGTACTAGTGAAAAGTATGCGTGTCTTTGAGCTTGCTTGATTACTGTGAAAATACGCATGGCGCGTGCACGCGCAGGTGGACAGGAGGTACAGGAGGTACTGCGAGCAGATGAGGGGGCTGGCGGGCGGGTTCGAGGCGGTGGCGGGGGAGCGTGCGGCGGCGGCGTACACGGCGCTGGCGTCGCGGACGATATCGAGGCACTTCCGGAACCTGAGGGACGGGATCGTCGGGCAGCTGCAGGCGGTGCGGAGGGCGCTCGGGGAGAAGGACGTGACGGCGCCGGGGATGACGCGAGGGGAGACGCCTCGGCTGAGGGTGCTCGACCAGTCCATCAGGCAGCAGAAGGCGCTGCACCAGGCCGGCATGATGGACAGCCACCCGTGGCGGCCGCAGCGCGGGCTGCCGGAGCGCGCCGTCACCATCCTCCGGGCCTGGCTGTTCGAGCACTTCCTGCACCCGTAAGTACTAGCATATGCCATGCATCCAACGACTCGACTACTTAATTAAGCTTCCATATTCTGAGCTAGTGTTCCATCGTGAGAATTATTTACCAAGCATGTCAGTTGCGATGGTCGTTCTTAATGAACTTTTCTTCATATGTTCTGTTCTATAGCGTTGTTCTTTCCGGACCACATTTGTCTCGGCATCAAATGTGCTCAAATGGCCATTTTAAAAAATTTCCACGGGTGCTACTTAAGCATATACGTAATGTCATATGTCTTTACTCTTTCAACAGTCTGTTAATTTAATCCTATGGTAAAAATTAATTGGGTGATTATAATCATGTAATACAACAATTATAGAAGCTCGTGAATGTGGTGCACGCATGCACGACTCGCCCTAGAAAAAAGGACGGTGGGTAGATATGTCACGCATCTTTCTTTAGTTTGATTTGTTAATTAATTAGGATGGTGTGTTTGAGTCTAAATGTTGTTTTTTAATAAATATTTTGAAATTTGATTGCTCGCAGCTTATTTAATTTGAGACATCCATATATATACCAATAACAAAATGAATCAGTAGTTCGTTGCTTTTATTATAGCGCATGCATACATACAAACAAACTAACATCTCTGTTCATATGACCGGCCCCGTTGAATTCAGGTATCCAAGCGACGTGGATAAGCACATTCTGGCTCGCCAGACGGGCCTCTCACGGAGCCAGGTACGTTTCGTGCAGCACGTACGCCGTCGCGACCAAGTAGATACATCAATCAATCCCCGATCGATATGCATATATATATATCGGTTTTGCTATTGCTATGAAATCTTTTTTGTCTCTCAGTCACTTGAAAGTTGCACTCTCAATCAACTAAAATTGCAGCCCCCTAAAAAAAACAGCCCCCCTCCAAAAGTTGCACTCTCAGAACAACTGCAATTTTAGTTGATTGAGAGTGCAACTTCGCCGATCGAGAGACAAAAAATTTCATCGCTTTAAGAATAGTCACTCCCTATATATATATATATATATATATAGAAAACGCAACCCCTATTTCACCGAGTTGTTAACTTGCCTCGATCGATTCTGAGAGCAATGCTAAACATTGCATGCGCCCCACCGATTCGATCTCCGTCGTGTAGATGATACATCAATTCATTGGTTGCCATGTCAAGGTCGTACCATGTCCTCTTGCGCTCGCAAATGTTTCGGAAAAAGATTCTTGTTTGGACACCCACCAATCTTTTACAGCGACATTTTTGACGGGGGTTCGCACGTACCGCAGGTGTCCAACTGGTTCATCAATGCGAGGGTGCGGCTGTGGAAGCCAATGGTGGAGGAGATGTACGTGGAGGAGATGAAGGACCAGGATGGCGGCAGCGGCGGTGGACAGGGAAGCCTAAACCCTAACCCTAGCAGCCACGCATCCGACGGCCAGCTTCGGATTGATCGAGGTGATGGGGACGGCGGTGACCAGAAGCCGACGCGGGCGCAGCTCCTCCACGACTCGGGCTCGCTGGCCTCCGTCGTGAACATCGGCAGCGTCGCGCGCGCGGGCGCACGGATGGAGAACTTGGGCATCATGGACCACCTCGGCTTCGACGCGTACGACAGCCAGGGGGGATTCGACACTGGCGGCGGCGGCGTGTCGCTGACGCTAGGGCTGCAGCAGCACGACGGCGGCGCCGGGTTCTTGTTCCCGGCCGGCGAGCAGATGGATGGCGTGCATTCGGGACACGGTCACCACGCCCAGTTCGGGGCGGGCATGGACGGCGAGGCGGCCCATGGGCAGGAGCATTACAGGGGGCTAAACGCGGGGTTTCACCTGCTCCGTGACTTGGCCGGGTGATCCATCGCCGGCCGGTGGAAGCTGCTGGTATGCGTAGGGTTCATGCTTGGAGGTTGGGGGAGGTGACTGACGGGGATGTCGTAACGGCGCCTGCTGGGGATCGATCGCGCGCGCGCGTTTGGAACGTGCACCGTGCAACGCTCCTGTCTTGTGTACGTACATCGCTTTGGCTAGCTAGCTGTGTACGTTCGTTTCTCTCTCGAAGCTGCTTGGCCTAGCTGACCCTGAAATCATCGTTGCATATATATAGTGGACACAGCTAGCTTATCTGTAGTTCGAATTGGTCGATGACGCCAGTTAATTATGCAAGGGTGACGCCAGTTAATTACTTGCTCTAATGTTTTGTGAGTGTCGGTCATGCATAATGGGTACTTCATTATCATGCGATATGCTATATTGTTTGTGTGCACAGATAGTCGATCTGGTGAGATCGAGTGCTGTATACGTACGTACCTAACACACATGCATGCATGCTAGAAACAGAGTTGTAAAATAGCACTGTTCTTCCTGATCCCGGATAAAATTAAGAGCGGTCTTAATGTGCAGGGCCATAGCCTGGTCTAAAGCAAGTTTCAAGACCATGTAAGTTTCCGTATTCTATCTAGTACCATATATGCATGCATGCAGTTTTGGCGCTTGTTATTTCACAGTGCTCTCTCTCTCTCTCTCTGCATGCAGCGATGCAGATGGCGAACCATTGCTATTCATTCGATGATTGTCTGATTAAAAAAATCAAACGATTGTGCATGACCAAGAAAATCGAAAACTCTAAATTATAATTAGAAACTGTGTGCATTACTTTATCAGTTGCGCAGATCTCAACCATATAATTAATTTTCGATCATACGATATTCGCCTCAATGATACGATAACTCGAGGATCTCGATCAAGACTCACATGTAACACCCTCTCACTTCGACCAAAAGGGCTAATTATTTTTATGTGGCAATTAACCAAGCCGTAGCATTTAATTGCAAAAAAATATAATGCATGGTTTTCCGGTTTTTTACCTCACCTTCAATTGCAATATGCACCAGCATTAATTAATGTAGCTAGCAATATGCAAGATGAAACCTCATGCCATGCACGGACCATAGATGCATGATGCATGCACGAGCAGTACAATCGTGACCATGCATAGTAGTAGCGCACGTGAAAGTTTCAACAAAGAACCGTAGAAACAAGTAAAGCCAAAGGCGAGAAGAATCAAGCGAGGGTCACAAGATGATTGGGTATTGATAAACATCATTCGGATATTTCCTTTCTAATTATCATCTAGATTTGTGACCATTAGATTAAAGATTCAATGGGCACGAATTCTCTCCACCCCCTCAAAAAAAAAATCTCTCCCTCTAAAATAAAAGGGTCATTGGATCTCTAATCCAATAATTCAAAATTTGAATGATTATTAGAAAAAAATATCCGGAGATATATAGACACACACAGATGATTTTATACTTTAAGATCCATTGGTGTGCGTACATATAGGCTAGGGTTGATTGGACCGCAACCGTGCAGGTCAATATACTGTTGCGTGCCGTGACACGGCAAAAGGGCAATCATTAAGCGTACTAAAACAAAACTTGAAATGCTTTGTTGAGATCATAATTACGGATTTGTGTAACGTTTCCAAGATTTGGTCAGGTGGGAGGTCACTTTCATATCATCGGCCAAGTTCTGGCGTCACTACAAGGGGAAGAAAAAAAAGACGTCCATCGCCAATGCTGTCACCTCTGAAATTAAATATGCAAGATTCTCTGCCATTCGAGGAACAATGGTCACTTTTCAAAAAAAAAATCTATCCGGCCTAATTTGACCATGGCTTATGAATTTTTATTATAGTTAACTTATTTTTACTGTAAAGTGATTTATTTAATATAATTAAATTAAAAAAAACAAAATAAAAAAAACAGGTTAACACATTACAAACAATGTAAAAGAACACGAAAAAAGAACCGAAACTCCTGCCCCCTAAAAAAAGATGAAATTAAAAAATAGTAAATTAAAAGCAAAATTCAGAAGTCATCTCCAAAACGAGCGAGTAGCCACGACCCTAATCATACATAGATGATTGTAAACTGGTTAGGCCTCTAAACATGAAAATTAGTTTATTAATTAAATAAAGTTTTGAAGTTGTCTTATTACCTAAGTCAGTCATTTTGGCCATTTAGCAGTAGTTAATTACTGATAGCCGTTTCACTTAGGTAACTTAACTAAACCCTCTTGTAGTACTACTTACTTAATCAGGTTTGATTAGAGTTCAAATTCAGATGATCGCCTTTACGCATACATGAGTGCGTCTCAATAGAATTTTTATAAGGTTGAAAATCTATCCACAATCTCCGTAATTCTAGCCATGCGCTTAGGAGGCGCATTCATCTGTGCACACGTATGATGTGCGTGTGTGGTGGTATGTGTTTCTATGCATCTGTCTTGTAATCGCAAAAAAAAAAGTCTCTAAACTAGAGATTTAGTACATGTCACTACAGTAACATCTCTGTGGTGAGAACTTTACCTGATAAGGAGGCTAACACATGGCTGGAGGCCGAGAGAACGAACGACCCTACAGATGGGATTTGACCAGGCTATTTACAGGAGAAGCCCAGCAGGGATCTATTCCTGTTCCCTATATAACCTACGGTCGCCGCGCAACACCTGCCCTCCTCACGTAGACTGAAAGGAACGAACGACCAGCACGCGCGGAACACTGCATCGTACGTACTGCTATATAAAACCATGCGACCATTAGTGGTCTCTGCTCTTTTAGCCACTCGTCGATCCTGTCCATCGCAGTAAGCTTTTTCGCGGATTGGCATGAAAGGAGGCGGCGATCGGCACCACAAGGACGCCATTGTCATGCCCTCCGCTGGCAAGGTGCCCAAGTCCAAGGCTTCCTTCTTCCTCTACAGCCTCCTCCTCTACATACTCCTACCTGTGCTGGTCCTGTACGTGGTTGTACTCGCCGTGTCCCCCCTCTACTCCGGCTCGTGCCCGCCGGACGGCAACGCCAATGCGGTTGCTCATCTCGCGGCTGCCGCGGATGGCAAGCGCAACTCCACGTCGTCCGCGCTGACGCTTTCGCCGCCGGTGGCGCGGCCGAAACCGATGCCACCTGCGGACGCCGCGCCCACCGGGCTGCGCCACATTGTGTTCGGCATTGGTGCGTCGTCGTCTCTGTGGAAGAGCCGGAGGGAGTACATCAAAGTATGGTGGCGGCCGGGGCAGATGCGCGGGTTCGTGTGGCTGGACAAGCCGGTGGCGGAGTTCTACTCCAAGAACAAGTCCACGGGGCTGCCCGGCATCAAGATCAGCGCGGACACGTCCAAGTTCCCGTACACGCACGGCGCCGGCAGCCGCTCGGCCCTGCGGATCTCCCGCATCGTGTCGGAGAGCTTCCGGCTCGGCCTCCCCGGCGTCCGGTGGTTCGTCATGGGCGACGACGACACGGTGTTCTTCCCGGACAACCTGGTGGACGTTCTCTCGCAGTACGACCACACGCAGCCGTACTACATCGGTAACCCTTCCGAGAGCCACATCCAGAACCTCATCTTCTCCTACGGTATGGCCTTCGGTGGCGGCGGGTTCGCCATCAGCCGCGCCCTCGCGGCGCAGCTGGCACGCATGCAGGACGGGTGCATGCACCGCTACCCCGCGCTGTACGGCAGCGACGACCGCATCCACGCGTGCATGTCCGAGCTCGGCGTGCCGCTCACGCGCCACCTGGGGTTCCACCAGTGCGACCTCTGGGGCGACGTCCTCGGTCTCCTGGGCGCGCACCCCGTCGTGCCGCTGGTGACGCTGCACCACTTCGACTTCTTGCAGCCCGTGTTCCCGTCGACCAAGTCGCGGACCGGGGCGCTGAGGAGGCTGTTCGAGGGGCCCGTGAGGCTGGACTCGGCGGCCGTGGCGCAGCAGTCGGTGTGCTACGACGGCGAGAAGCAGTGGACGGTGTCGGTGTCGTGGGGGTTCGCGGTGGTGGTGATACGCGGGGTGCTGTCGCCGCGGGAGATGGAGACGCCGATGCGGACCTTCCTCAACTGGTACAGGCGGGCAGACTACACGGCGTACGCGTTCAACACGCGGCCGGTGGCGCGGCAGCCGTGCCAGAAGCCGCAGGTGTACTACATGCGGCAGTCGCGGATGGACCGGCGGCGGAACACGACCGTGACCGAGTACGAGCGTTACCGCGCGGCGCCCATCAGATGCGGGTGGCGCATCCCTGACCCTGCCGCGTTGCTGGATCGCATCGTCGTGTTGAAGAAGCCCGACCCCAACCTCTGGAAACGGGTACTATATATATGTCCTCTCCTCTGTTGATTTCTCAAAAAAAACTTCGTTGATTGGTTCTGCATCATGCTGCAACTCAACGGGCCACACGTTGGTCTGACTCGTATGGTGCGTGTGCAGTCTCCGAGGAGGAATTGCTGCAGAGTGGTATCGTCGCCCAGCACGGGAAAGGACCGGACGATGACCATCGACGTGGGTTTCTGCAGGGATGGCGAGTTCGCCAGAGTTTAGTTAGGTCAGTTCCCTTTGCATTTTCCGATAGATATGGTACTTTTCAGATTGGGACTGTCTATATAACATTTGATTATTTTAAAGTATAAATAGTCAGATTTTAGGACGTTGGATAGTGATCCAACGCCCCTAGATCATCTGACTATTTTTAGCTTAAAAAATAGTCGAATATTCTATAGCACTTCTCTTTCAGATTTCACGCGCGTTTGTAACTTTCCCCGCCTCTGACCTAATCTTCACTGTATCGAACTATGATCCTTTTATTTGCACAGGGAAGCCAGGAGCTAGATCATGTGTATTGGTATAGACGACGATTGTCTATAATATATTTCTTTGTTATCTATAGATAAGATTAAATATAACGTATACAATAAATTGTCTATATAGTTATCTGTAATAACCTCACATAGTTAATGAGTTGTCTATACAATAATATAGATAGTAGAAAGTTATTTATAAGACTATCTGTTAAATAATAGATAGTATTTTTCTCTCTTCTCTTTCTCTGTCCTCTGCATCATCATCATATGGATTTATTGTACATGCCTTTACTAGGAGAGCAAATAGCGAATAGCCAACTTTATGCAGTTGAGATCGACGGATGGCGCAACCGGGCAGCTCGGATCAGGACGCGGCAGCTCGTTGCGGCGGGTCGCTGAGTAACTGCTCGCTTCGGCCAACTGTGGTGTGACATGTAACGGAAGCGCGCACCTCATTCTTTGCCAACTGTGGTGTGATGTAACGATGCTTTGTCCGTGCTGAAATGTGGCATACGTATGGGCGTTACACAAAAACGGGCAGGGGCGGGTGTAACGAACAATGAGTTGTACGTCTTACTAGTTCATTTTTGTCTACCGAAAAAAAAAGAAGTGGATTAGTGATCGTGGGAGCTTAATTGTGGACCCAGAAATTAAGATGCGACATACAGTTCTGTACTTGTGATCTTACCTCAGCATGCTAAATTCTTCATTTTTTTTCTTTCATTTTCTGGTACTGAGTGAGAGAAGCATGGCCGATGCTGCCTTGCATAGATTGGCTGATACGTACTATGATTTTTCTGATTCCCTCACGTGGCATTGCGGAGCTATATGGCCTCAAGACGCGTGTGACCCTATCCGGCCTGTGTTTACAATTCGACAGCCTGCTTAGTTTTTTTTTTTTTTGCTTGATCAGCCTGGTCGGGTTACATAGCTTCCGGGCAGTGGCTTGCCAGACGTGCAAACAGTGATTCTCCAATCAGGCGTACTCGGGATGTGTTATAGCACAAATCATTAAAACACCGGCCTAAAGAATTTTATTACAGGCTAAAACGGCTTTTAATAGATTATTTAGTCATCCGCACCTGCATAAACATTCGTGTTTCAGAAATTCCCAGAATGAAATAGTCTGACCAAAGCTTAACCAAATGCAAAGCTTTTCCATTCTGTTTTGTGACAGTAGGAACAGCAATTGAAAGACAACAAAATCATTAAACTTCTAAACCAAACTTTGCAAAGATGATCGCAATTAACAAAGTGAGAAGCAAAGCTCATTCGCGCGAAAACACCGCTCGGTCTTCACCGCCTTCCCCTGCCCTTGCTCATGAAGTGGTGGCTCTTCAACCTCTTCTTCCGGATCACCACGCCAGATTTGATGCTCTCGGCGAACGGCATGCCGAGGAGGGTGAGCAACCTGAGGGCCTCGTTGTCCGTCTTGGCGGTGGTGACGATGCAGACGTCCATGCCGTTCTTCTTCCCGCCCACCTCGTACGGGATCTCAGGGAACACGCCCTGATCGCGGAGGCCGATGCAGTAGTTGCCGTGACCGTCGAAGCTGTTCGGGTTGACACCCAAAAAGTCCATGGTCCTAGGGAGCCCAAGGTTGATGAGCCTATCCAGGAAGTTGAACATTATCTACAGCAAGCCAAGGACAAATTAAGCTCATCATTCGAACAGCCTGACAATTCTCACTCATCACTACAGCTTATACTGTAATGAGCCTAGGACAAATTAAGCTCATCATTCGAACAGCCTGACAATTCTCACTCATCACTACAGCTTATACTGTAATGAGCCAAGGACAAATTAAGCTCGTCGAATGCAAGGTTCCCAATTGCTATGCGTTTCATTGCCAATTTATCAGTCAGTGTATGCATTTCAAGGAGGTCAGAGGACACACCCTGCCGCGGAGCGTGACGGCGATCCCGATGGTGTTGCCCTCGCGGATCTTGAAGCTGGCGACGGACTTCTTGGCCTTGGTCTTCAAGGGCCACTGGCCGGTGATCATGGCGAGGTCCTTCATGGCGGCCTCCAGCCCCTTGGAGTTCCCGGCATCTGTCCCCAGCCCGCAGTTCACCACGATCTTCTCAAGCTTGGGCACCTAAATAAATCGAGCAACCACAAAAACATACCTCGCAAATCAATTAAGAAACCACAGTCGAATCAGCCTAGTTACGCAGGAAATTGTTGCGGCTGTCCTCCCTGTAGCGAGCAGAGCAAGGAGGGTGGAGCACCTGGTGGACATTGGTGTAGCCGAACTCCTCGGTGATGAGGGGGATGACCTTCTGGTCGTACACGGCCTTGAGGCGGTGGACCTTCTGTGCCTCGGAGGGATCGACGAGGACGATGCCGGAGGGCGAGGTCGGCGGCGGCGGAGGCTTGGGCGGCGCCTCGGCCGCGGCGGAGGCGGCGACGCGGAGGGCTCGGCGGGGAGGCGGGGAGCGGAGGAGGAGGCAGCGGCGTGGGGAGGAGGAGGTGGTGGCGACGGGGAAGGGGGCGGGCGAGGAGGAGGGCAGTGTCACAGCCGGGGCCGCCATTGGAGCGAGCGGGGAGAGTGGTAAGACGGGTCTTTATGCAATGGATGGATGACGAGATAAGGCGAATTGGCTGTGGCTGGCTGCCCCTGTCCAGTGTCACTGCAACTGGGCCATCTCCCGCTTGCTCTCAAGGACTCATTGGGCTCTTCGGTCCAGTTGAGTTGAGGCCCATTGAATTGTCAAATGAAGGTTAAGACCCATTAAGGCATCGAGTCCCGTCGATACAGACACGAAGAATGAGAACTGAGCGTTGGCTCGTTGACGAGGTTGCTGTCCAGCAACCCGTCCACTGGGGTTGCTCGGCGCGTCTTATCTTATATACGTATGGGTTCAATACAAGAATAATGTATTCGTGTTCTAGAATATGATAAATTCGAAACTTATTCAGCGACTAGATCTAGCATGTGTTATGGTATGTAATATATGGTGTGAGTGTGTGTTTTCTGCTGTAATTAAAGGAATAAGTGAATAATACACCTTGCTACTCCCGGTATAAAAAAATTACATGGTGTTAAAAGAGTGCATGCATGGCTAAGACATGTGTGGTCGTAAACCGATGTGGTCGAGACTTGTGTAGTCGTAAATCGACGAGATCGAAATAATGTGATTAAAACAACGTAGTCGAAGATCGACGTGGTGGTCAGAGATCCTATGTGATCGAAGATTGACGTGGTCGAGACCTGAGTGGTCGAAACTAACGTGGTCCGAGACCAACGTAGTCGGAGATCTGTGTGGTCAATTCGAACAACGTGGTCAGAGACAAACGTGGTCGTGGACCAGGGTAGTCGACAATCGAAGTTTCCGATCGGCTCCGTGTGAGCGGTCCAATCAGCTCTGTGTGAACAGTCCGATTAACGAGCGGAAGTATCGACTCTGTTTGAGCGATACTACCGGCGAGCGGAAGTGCCGGCTTGTGTAGCGGCACATTTTTTCAGAGAGACACCTATGTGGAGTATTCTCGTCCCCGGTGAGATTGGTAGTTCCGCATGTGTGGCGCACCGGAAAATGAACGGTGGAATTTTCAATTCTGACTACAACGGCTAGTTTTCTGACCGTTGGTGAGGGGAGCGAAAGTACCGACCCTAAGCCGGTGGTACTTTCGATAATCCTGTTTTTCAGGAATTTGGCTCCAACGGCTACTTTTCTTGTGTGGGGTATAAATGCCCCTTTGTGGCTGGTTGGAGATAGAGTTGCTGGACCCACCTCTATTCTCTTAAGCTAGTGTGAGGCTCTCCACTCAATTGTGCATATGTTGCACTTTGTAAGCAAGGAGAAAGGATCTAGATTGCATGTGTTGCATCTAGATGTAGACTTAGTGTCCATTTGAGTTTGTGCATTCGTTGCACGTGGTGAGAGTCAAGCGAGGGGCTTGACTTGTTACTCTTAGAGTTTGCCGACTCATAGACGACGTTGGAGGCGTCGTGCGTGATGATCTTCTCAAAAAAGGTTGTGAGAAGATCCGACGAAGTGTGAAGGTTGAAGCTCACCTACCCGAAGTAGAAAAGAGCTACCACTAGTAAATTTGAGGTGGAATGCTTAATTCGTGGAGCCGGTCTAATTAGTTTGGGCTTACCTCAACATGGACTATGGGTGATCGGCAAGTCTCCGATCACCACTTTAAAAAGAGACCGTATCTATTGTGGTTTATTTTCTTGTGCTCAATTTACCTTTAAGCAATTTACTTTCATAGAGTTAAATTGATTGCTTGTCATCCTAGAATTGCAAACCTTGACATAGCCTTAAGGTGTTGGTGCACTTAGGTAAACTTATTTGATCTAGGCGCTATTTATGCTAAACCAAATTGATTTAAGTTTCTGCATTGTATACTTGGTTTAGACAAATAGAAAATGTCTTGAATTGTTAATAATAATTAGAATAGAGTTTTAAGACCGTCTATTCACCCCCTCTAGTCGGCCTCCTCGATCTTACAGGATGAATTTGAGGTGGGGTGGGGGTGGCCATAGTGCTACTAGTGGAGCTGAGCACCTGAGATGAGAATATGAGACATGATTGAGAGTTGAGACAATGGTAGGGAATAACGTTCAGACTTCAGAAGAAGCAATGTTCCGAAGCAACGTTCAAACTTCCTGATGCTTATAAATTCACTTCGCTTCTCATTTCTTCAGAAGCTATCCAATCTCTCATTTCTTCAACATCTCTCTACAGTCTACACTCCCCATTTCTTCAACATCTATCTATACTCTCCATTTCTTCAACATCCCTCTACACTCCTTATTTATTCATCATCCATCCACTATGCTACCAAGGAGTTGGAGTACCAAGGAACTCTTGAGCGGTATGCAGAGGAGTCGAAGCATGAAAAAGGCAACAGAGCAACTTAGTGTAAGCTCCCGCTGTCACCCCTCTAGTCCTCCTCTGGCATCGACTCCCGTTGATACTCGTCGGCTCTTACCAAGCATAGGAGACTACGACATGGATGACCATCATATGGATGGTACAAAGGGATACGAAGAGTACTAAGGCGGTCCGGAGCCAATGGGGACTCCAGAGTTATAGAATTTATTTGGTTAATTACGGATAAGATTGCCAAATATAAGGAGGATCCCCTTTTAGACCACACCGTCATATCAATGGAAGAAAATTTTATTAAATATTTTGGTTCTATTTCACACTTGTATTGCTTTGCTATCATTTTCGATCCTACGAAAAGTTGACAGGTTTGCAGGTTGGTATAGAGAGAATAGGTGAATGCTTTAGCCTTGATTATTCGGAAGCTTTCGCACATGTCAGGGAGGAACTTTTTCGTCCTATCAGCCTTAGGCGACCTCCAAGTTGAATTCTGTCTTGGAGTTAAACCATTACTTGGAGCATGATTTTGCAAATATTGATCCTGATCTTACTAGCTGAGGTAAGATAGACTTGTTCGAGTAGTGGAAAAACAACAAGCGCTTCCTGTGTTGTCACATTTCGCACTGGATGTTCTCCTGGTGCTGGTGTTCATTATCTCTTCAGAAACGATATTCAACACGGTAGGGAGAATAATCGAAGAAAGGAGATCATGATTGGGCTTGATCGGATGTGAGGCAGGCCGACACAGCGGGGTAACTGGACCGAGCCGGCATGACACGAAATGGCCCGAAACATAGTAGACCCATAGTACTGCCGAATGCCCACCTCTAGCTAGTAGTAGTAAGCATTAACCCCAGACAGCATTTCTAAGGCAGTGTGCTGCACCGTCCAAATCATGCATCTCGCAAGAATTATGAGCTCCCACCCGTAGCTAAATTATTAATTTTCTAATAGCAGAGCACACAGGAATACTATAAGGCTACTACCGAAAAAAAATCTAATCTATGAGCATAATAAGAAAAAGGAGAATAAATATATATGGCAAATAGCTCTCATTGGATCGCATCTAAGGTCTCTTTCCTCTTAATCCTCCTCTTGATCTCCTTCTCCTTCTCCAGCTCCTCAGTCCCACCCATCTCCTCCAGCTCCTGCCAACCACAAACCACGAAAATAAACGAAATATTGAACAGTTCAGTACACTAGACATCTGTATAATGTCGGGATCACCGGCAATCTCTCGCCGCCAGCGAACTCACAAATGTGCACTCAAGAACACGATGAACACAGATGAACACTCGATGTTTGGTGCTGCAAAACGGGGCAGTGTTTTCTGATATCTTTCATACTTTTTAAAAGAAACAACAAACTAAAGACAGCAGGGAGCCTTCATAATGCGCGGCAGGAAACACATGGATCCTTAAGGACGCACACACTGCAGTTACTAACAGAAACATATCTTTACTATTATAAAAGAAGAGTTGGTGGTTGGTCCGACCTCTCCCACTCATTATCACAAAAGGCAGCGCTGACATGTGGCCCCAAAAGATCTGCGCCGAATCTTCCCACCTTCCCATCAAAATATCTTTCTTTTCATGATTTAGTAGTCAAGGTGGATTTCATCTATACTGCATTGTAGAGTACATGCTGTATTTTTCATTCAGTGCTTAATCTTGTACTAACTGAATGCCTGTTGCTATGGATTTTAAAATTTTATCATACTATATATTCTGAAACTAATGTGTGGTAAAATTTTTTAGAACATACATACAAATATGTTCTAAAATTTTTTAAAATCCGTAGCAACGCACGAGCATTCAGCTAGTGAATCCTTAAGGACGCACTCACTGCAGTTACTAACTAAAAAGAAAAGGAAACGGCAACACTTAAAATGAGAAACTTAAGTAGCTGTGCTCCACTACTATTGAGAAACGGAAAAAATAAAAAACTGACTACTAACTGAAGCATTCACGGGGAGACGATTGGAATAGATTTAACATATAACGGCATTTGAAACAATTCCGATTTCAAAATACTGCCAAATATCAAATCACCGCGGCCACTGCATTATTCCGAGGAGGGAAGCTTTATTCGTTTACCAATTTGCACATCGGAGGTGCCGGGCTCGTCGACGAACAGCGTAGCAGAACTTCTTCATCGTCAGAGGAGACATCTCCCGGCTGCCCGGAACTTCTTTATCGCCAAAGAAGTTGAAGATGGTGTTTCCTGGATAAATGTTTGTCACAGTTAGGATTATCTAGGTTCTAAAAATTCATGACTCCGTCACTGAATTTGCACATCGGAGGTGCCGGGCTCGTCGACGAACAGCGTAGCAGAACTTCTTTATCGTCAGAGGAGTTGGAGATGGAGGCGATGTTTTTTCCTGGATAAATGCTCGTCATACTTAGACTTACCTAGGTTGACTCCGCCACTGCATTATTCTGAGAGAATAACGGCAGCCATCTCCCTTCGTCACTGTACTATTCTGAGGAGGAGGGAAGCTTTATTTGTTTCCTAAATTGCCAATTTGCAAATCGGAGGAGCCATCTCCCGGCTGCCCGGAACTTCTTTATCGCCAAAGAAGTTGACTCCGTCACTGAATTTTCAGGATAGTGAACGAACGAATGCACTGGTACGGCGGCGCCCATCTCTCTCTCATCCATCTCTCCCCCATCTCTCTCTCTCCATAAAGCTGGCGCTGCCACGGCAGGCGGCGGTAGCGCCATGCTGCCACGGCAAGCGACGGCAGGAAGAAGGGCTACCGTGTCAGATGGCGGTAGCGCCCGCGCTGCCACGGCAGGCGGCAACCCCCTGCTTTTCCTATACGCGGCTTTCCCCGAACAAAGTTAGATCCAATTTCCTATTCTCTCTCTATCTATCTATCTCTTTCTCTCTCTCACGATCTGCTGCTGCGGCGGCGCCGCCGCTCCACCATGGCAGGTGGCGGCAAGGAAAGAGCTACTGTGTCAAGCGGTGGTAGAGCCCGCGCTGCCACGGCAGGCGCCTCGTGTTGCCACAGCAGTGGCGGCACCGCCGCTGCACCATGGCAGGCGGTGGCAAGGAAAGGGCTGCCGTGGCGGCGGCGGCGGCGCACGCGAAGGCTTGACGTGGCGCGAGGCAAAGGTGCCGTGACGGTGGCGGCGATCTTGGTGCTACCAAGGCAGCCAGCCGAGCTGCCACGGCAGCAGCGTCGCCTCGCCGCCATGGTAGCGACATCAGCGAGGGTTGTCGTGGAAGGCGGCGGTAGCACCTGCGCTGCCACGGCAGGTGGCGCACGCGCGTGTAGCGCGGTGGTGGCGGCCGGCAGCGGCGGCGATCGCCGACGGCTCAGCCGAACGACCGTTCGCTTGGGTGAATGCTGGTTCGCACGGTCGAACGGTATTTTGCTTAGCCAAAGGGCCATTCATGCGGTCAGACGTCGTTCGCTTGGCCATGGAGATTAGCGAGCCGTTTTCTTTTCAGTCAAAGTTACCTCTTGTCGTTCCTTTATCGAATTCCACTGTATCTGATCTGTTGCACATCATTCTATCCTATAGGTTCGCACGTAGCTGTCGAGGGAGCAGTTGGGTAGTTGCGTATTTTGGACCCGAGCGCAAATCTCCAGGCAAAAGACGCCGTCTCCAGGCAACCCGAGCGCGAATCTCCAGGCAAAAGACGCCGTCTCAAAACCCCGGCACCGCGCATCCCAGGGTTTCCCTCTCCAACCCCTCCCCCTCCGCCGGCAACTCAGGAGGGCGCGGCGCTTCCTCCCACCCCACCCTCCCGGCGGCGGCGAAGGCCACGACGACCCCGCGCAGCGCAGGCGCCATGGCCGCCCCGGAGGCACCCTCCTGCTACGTCGGGATCGCGCGGCAGTCCGCCGCCTTCCGCCTCATGAAGCAAATGGTACGTGATCTGATCCTTCCCTTGTGCAGATTTTCGGTTCAAAAACTGGACTTTTGTTTGGTCACTTGCTGATATGGCATGCTTGATACGTGGGCAAACTAGACGTAGCAGCTGAGCAATGGACGATTCATTTGGGTTGCATCTGTAGCTTATTTTAGATATGAAGCCTCGAGGAGTTGCTGCTGTTTAGCCTGTTCACGTGTAACTAGCAAAGTTTGTTAATGCTACGGAGATGGAAACTTATGATATTGTTTTTAGGACGCTATATGCCAATAAGGTTAAATTGGCTGAAGTTATGGAGACAAGGTGAAGTTTAGACCCTGTTTTTTTGGGTTGCGGCTGTGGATTTTGGCTGCGTTTTTCGAGACAGTGGTGGACAGCGGAGACGCCGATGTGGACGGGGTGCACAGTTTTAGACTCGAGAAGCCGTTTAGAGAAGTGGCTTCGAGAAACCACTTGGAGAAGCCACATGTTTGTTTTGGCTTCCAGAAAAGCCATAGCCAAAAGCCACAAAAAAGCCATAAAGAACAGGGCAGTGTCTCAATGAGCTGCAACTGCACAAAGAGTGCTTTTTTAGATTTCTCACTTCTGAGCCAGCCACATATGGGATGCGAATGAAATGGTGTCTGGCACTTGATTCACTCTCTATAAATCAGTTGCTTTTGAAGTGTTGATTTTGTGTTAATTTAGGACCGGTCTATTTTACCGATCTTACTGTGACTAACATTTCTTCACTGTGCTGTAGGGATGGGAAGAAGGTGAAGGCCTTGGCAAAGATAAGCAAGGCATATATAAAGGGACATGTTAGAGTGAAAAACAAGCAGGACACACTAGGTATGCTTACAGCTTACTCCTTATTGAACTACCCCAGACTTCAAAAATTTATTGAAGAAAGAACTATATTTTCCTAATTAGACACAGCTAGCTTGCTGAAGCATGAGTCTGATCTTGTATGCAGGTGTTGGTGTAGACAGTCCTCATAACAAATGGGTATATGACACCACCCAATTTGACAATATACTAAAGAAACTGAAAGTGGTATGATGTGTAACAATTATTTGATTTGTTCTATGTATGAATGAGTTAAGATTTTCAGTGTCTGATGATTTCCTTTCATTTTTTTCTTGTTATTTGGCCATCGTTCCTCTCTGCAATGCCAGCAATCTGCTAATCCTGTTCAAAAAGGTACCTTGGGAAGTGTGCATATATATATGTTTTTTTATATTCTCATTTTGTTAAGTGTTTTATTGGAATATTTTTTGTTTTGCAGAAGTTGAGGATGTAACCAATTCGCCTGATAGTACACCCAATAAAGATAAAGCCGCAAATGATGAAGTTACTAAAGTTACCCGGCCTCAAGGAAGGTTGGTTTGACCCCTCATTTCAGCCTTTCTATTTCTCAATTTATTTTTTCTTCCCTTTACACACTAATTTCTTTCAGATACAAGAAGAAAGAGAGGGAGAAAAGTGTGAGTTGTTATTCAGCAATTGATCTTCAAGGCATATTTGTGAGTGATTGTTTTCTTGTGTGTGGTTATGTCTTTCTTAGCTAATCTGTTTACTGTTGATGAGCATTTCCCCCCTCCTGCACAGTGTACACTATGTGGCTAACTTTACTAAGCTGAGAACCGAGTCCAATCTACTGGATATGAACAAAATATTTTATAACTTGCCTGAAGGGACTGCAATGTGTTGGCATAGGTTCGCAAAAATGAAGACGATTGCCACATGGATCAGGAAGTTGAACCAACATGCTTGGATGAACCTGATCCTTCCATATGTCAGGATACAGGTTGGTAATTTGCATGTGTGCTTTAACTAGTTTTTTCTGGCAAGATTATATAACATTAGCTTTTAGCCCATCATTCACTTCTTGATCCAAGGTGCCTAACTATTAGAACTAGAATAGGTTGTAGCTGGAGCACTTTCTAGGAGTTATAAAATAGCACTCTTAAGATGCCAGAATTCGTGCACTAGCTACTGGGAGCTGATTGGATTGAAATCGGGTTGGTTATGTGATTTTTTTTGGGTTCTTTCAAATGGAAATATAAGTGTTATCATCAGGTTTGAACTGCTATACTTCCTCAGAACCAAAAAAAACTCTCTGAAAATTCTAGAATGTGTGCACACTGCATACAAGTCAATTAACTGTTATTTGGTCTTAAGCTTTGCTGATTATACTGTTGATGAATTTTCGTTATTCTCGATTAGAAAGGAAATCTACCATGTCAGCATCTGAGCTGCTATACTGCTGCAGTGCTGCTGAACAAAAAGAAAACACATTTTCATTGTTCTCTAATGTTCCTTTCTTCTCCAATGATGTTCATTGTGATTGCCTGATTGGTCACATTTTCATTGTTCTCTAATGTTTCTTTCTTCTACAATGATGTTCATTGTGATTGACTGATTGGTTACATAATATTGTCTGTAGATCCTCTATTTGAATTTAAATGATTGTGATAAACTTGTTCTGTTTTCATTATGTAATCACGTGTTTCGAGATTGTACAATAGTAACTTCATTGAGGTTTTAACTTGCTTTGTCAACTCTGTGTTGGTTCAATATCTCAAGCTGTTGATGTGAACTGGTGGGGGCACAAATATGGATTTGTATCAGGAGGCTTTCTAGGAGCAAAATCTCGTAAGAATAAATCTTCTGCACTGAAAGGTTCTTCTAATGTCCGCCAGACATTTGCGGAAGAAGATCAAGAAAATCTATACAACCTTGTTCAGGTTGGTATGCACATCCTATAAGGTTCCCATGATGTTTTACAGCAAGCTTGCCCATTTTTAAATTTGCTGTTGCTAGGTTAGATGTTGACCCTTGGTGGAATGATGACAATGCTGAGGGTACTCCAAATGTGATTTGAGTGGCTTTTCAACTACCTCTAAGCACCGTGTCCGTCAATTAATTTGATTTCACTGAGATTATGTTCTTACATTTTCACCTGATGAACTAAAATCTGTGTTGAGTTCTACTGATGAAATTGTGTATGATTACAGAACTGATGTGATATATTTGCAAATAAACAGATATACCTGAAGTACTGAATTTTCAATATATCCACTCCTTACAATGATCTATGTAATTTGCTGCAGGACAAAGCTACTTCTGGAAAGCAGGGTCTTGGCATCAAGAGCCTGCCAATGAAAGTTGCCGGCCAGCGTTGGAAGGGGAACAAAACTTCGTTTGGTGATAGTGATGAGGAAAATTCAGCTCAGTCCAATGAATTATCAGAAACAGAAGAGGATGATGACGAGGAAGAATCTCCTAGCGATGCTGGATTAATAGAAATAAAGCAGAGTACAGTGAAAGAAGTGTGCGTGGATGATAAAACTAGAACCAAGGTCAAGAAACTTTGCAAAAGAATCCTTTATCAGGTATAATCTCTTATCTTCTCTGTGTGTGATGCACTGAGGCTTCATGTGTCGTGCTGTGATCATGATGTTTATTAATTGGTATTCCAGGCCCCATCTCAGTCTATGAAATTGAAGGAACTTAAGGTAGCAGTTGATGCACATTCGACTGTATTCTCCAACTTCTCTTGTACACGTGAGGCTCTATCATTCTTCAAGAGGAAGGTATATATCTTTTTGCCTTGCCATTTGGCAGCTAGGAGCCTTTTGTGTTGCTATTTATTTTTCTTCAGTAATGTTAAAGGGTAGCTAGGTAGAAAGTATGGACTTGCATATAAATTTAAGGAAAATATCTTTTAGTTTTGAGATATGTAGATTAGACTTCTTGTGATCATGTGAATCCCTTTGGAAGCATTTTTGATATTCTATTCTAAGCTAATCCCAGGTTGTATTCTATGCATGGAGCTTGGACGGTGCCTTCGCTCATATGTGATCCACCTTTCTTGTTGTGTTTTGCAGCTCCAAGGAAGCAGGAAATTCAATGTGGAGGGCAAAAGGGTTCATCTTGTATCCTGAAGTAAATAAGCCTACGGGTTGCGGTGTTTGGGGGTGTGGCATACAGCTCTTGCGGTCGTATTAATTGTTGCTTCGGATGAGTATAATAGATGTACGGAGCACATTAAGCTCCACAGTATAGATGTATGAAGTCATACCCTCTCGGCGCCGGGGGCTGGCAGAGGTGCTAATCTGCATTTGTACGCTTCTGAGTACGTTTGACTTGCTTCATTCTTCCTACAGCAAAAATCTGGCATATGTGATGCTGATGCACGATATTTTTTATACGAATAATCTGTTTTTTACTCGAAATAATAGAAATATACCCACGGCGATATTTTTTTTACAGAAATAGACTCCAGTCGCCCTACGGTTGGACGACTGGAGCTTATCGTCTAACGGCTAGGTGATACGCATGCAATCCGCCGGCCATTAGGCGAATTAATGCCGTCACCTGTCCGTTGGGTGACTGCAACTGCTGTCGCCAGACGGTTGGGCGACTGGACCCAACGGCCAAGCAACTGGGGTTGGGGGTTAAATACCGAGGCCGCTCGGCCGCCGCCTCAAAGGGACTGGTTTCAGTAGCTTAATGGTTGGGCGACCAATGTTTTGCAGACAGTGTTGCTGTCGTTTTTTCGTTGGGTAACAAGCTCTAGTCGTCCAACCGTAGGGTGACTAGAGCCTATTTCTATAAAAAAATATCGTCACGGATATATTTATGTTATTTTAAATAAAAAATAGATTATTTCTACAAAAAAATTCCTGATTCACGTCTGTGTTGTGCTGTCACTGTAGCTGTTCATGCGTTTACCGGTGTCGTTATTCTGTTTGTTGCGTACGTAGCTAAGATTGGAGGTTGATTGTGGCAATTATGCATAGGGCGGTCTCGACGTTGAGAAAATTGTTTCACGCATCAAATGGTCATATGAAAACATTGCTAGAAAAGTGCGTTACTCCTTATGTACAATTCGCAAATGCGCCTATAGGGCACAGAATGCGGATAAATGGCAATGCGGAAACCAGAATAGAGGCGCGGGCGGAGACCAAAAATTTGGAGGCGCATTCACGTCGCACAGCCAGGTGTCACGGAGAGTCTGCTTTGTCCAAGACATGGCGTACGAGAGGCGAAGGCGCCTTTTGGGCCGTGTACTCCGCTAGACGCTAGTCGATAAGCAGCGGCGACGTCATGGCCGCGCCTGCGACGCCGAGGCCGTCGCTGATCCTGCCCCGGGCCTCGCACTCCCACTCCCAACCGGGCGCCGTCGGTCTCTCGCCCGACCGTACCGCCGCCACCGTCTCCTCCCCCCACCGCCGCGACTTCTTCTTCGTCGTCAACCCCTCCGGTAGGCTCCCGTCCCCTCCACCCCGCTGGGGCGTTCCCTTGCCTTTTCGCTCTCTAAACGCCGCTCACGTCGCGCGGATCCCACTGTGCAGGCGCCAATGGCCGCACTGGCAAGCAGTGGAAGCAGCTGCTCCCGCACCTCCGCACCCGCCTCGCCGACCAATGCAACGTAAGCCTTCGAGAGCCCCTTGATCCGTACATCACACTAATCTGGAACCGGAAGTTGCAATCGCCGTCTGAAGCCGCGTTTGGGCTCAGATCCGGAGGTAATTCGGTGGTCTCAAAGAATGTTTTGATTTTTGGGTGTCGGGTGATCAGATTTGTGAGTGCATCACTTCGGGCCCGTCCCACGCCATAGATGTCACAAGGGAGGTGTGTGCGTGGCTTCTTGTTGCTACTATCTCCAATTGTTACTTCCCCCCTTTTGGTTTTCCCATTATTTTGTGAACGCTAGTTCTCGTGTGCGTGCTGTAGGCTATAAAGGATGGAGCCGATGCCGTGATCGCTGTTGGTGGTGATGGGACGCTTCATGAGGTATTTGTGCGTGGAGTGTTGATACTTGATACAACCTTGGTACAGATTGTTCACATTTCCAGCTATTGATATTGGATGCGCATGCAGTGATAGACAGTGGCGGATCTAGAATTTGCCTATGCCCCGGGCTAAACTCTAGACTCTTAATTAACGTCAATTTATAGTAAAATGCTTGAACAGTAATGAAAATTGAAGCTTAAAGATGAGATATAAGCACATAGTACCTTTGCATTGAATCCCAATGAGCTAATGTTCCGCTCGACATCGTCTTATAACAAGTAGTTGGGATCCAGGTCAAAATAGCTGAAGAAATTCTCTGCAGTAATCAAATTGTCCCATAGGTACTTGTAAGTTGTAACACATCAGCTGTAGCCTGCCACAAAAAAATCGGCCAGATATCACACAGCCTTCATAGCTGCTAGCATGGTATCATCATAATGTGAGACAAAACACTAGAAATTGTAGACAACTACGGATTATACTTATCTAAATTTGTTTTGAAATAGCAATACTCACCAATTTACCTCATCACGATCTTCACGTGAAAGAAGTATAAAATGCATCTTTCAAATGGGGCGATACAGAGGGAATGGCAGAATGCATGTGCTACAATCTTTCCTGAAGAGTGAACTTGCCCAGGTACAATCAACTTGGAGCAATTTAAGTACCATTCTATTTCATATACTGAATGATTCAGTTTGACCCTAGAGTTGATTCCTTAAAAGAGTCAGCGATAATTGGATCATCGGATATCTTTACATATCTAGGTATTAGATAAATTTATCTCAAGAAAGTCTTAAGTACAGTCTAGCACAAATCATTTCTTTCCTTTGTAATGGAGGTTCTGATTGGGCAACAGGCACTCTTAACAGACCAATGGAACATCAATTCAACTTCATGCAGTTTCATATCAAAGCAAAAGTCCACTTGAAGGGAATCATTAGTCTAGAGAACATACAATTGACTCTAAGCTTAACTTATTACTTGCCAGTGCCGCCAACAGAGCATGCCCAAATCAAAATTCCTATTTCAGAATTCTGAAGAGCAGAAGCATGATTATGAAGGAAATTGTAAACCCTAGAATCCGCACCTAAATATAGAATCCCCAAATAGGAATTCCCAAGAGCTGAGGCAAGATTAACATGTTAAAGAAATTGGAAACTCTAGAATCCAAACCTACACATTGAATCCCCAAATTGAAATCCCTAGAGGGAGGCGGCGTTAGACGACTGGAGGGAGCCAGCGCTGGAGGGAGGCAGCGTGGGAGAGAGGTGACACAAGTGGCGCTGCAGGCCAGGAGTCGGCACTAGAGGGAGCCGACGCTGGAGGGGAGGCGGCGGCGGCACTGGAGCCTGGAGTGAGGCTGTGCTGGAGGAGTGGAGGGAGGTCGCCGGAGCGGGAGGTGCCGAACTGCCGAAGGAAGGCTCTAGAGGGAAGCCGCCGGAGCTCGGAGGTGCTGGAGACGTAGGCTTCTGGCGGCGAAGGCATGGATCTGGAGGAAACCAGGGGGCTGGAGGGAGGGGGTAAAGGCGTCGGGCAAAGGGCGTTGGGCGAAGGGAGCCAGGGGGCTATAGGTCGTGGGCTGTGGCCACTGTAGCCTCGGGCTAGGTTGTGGGCCTCGGGCTGGGCCATTATAACTTGATTTTTTCTTGAGCCTATTAGGAATAGTTCTATTACTATTTTTTCTGGGCCTCGGGCTATAGCCCACCTAGCCCGAGGCCCATACCCGCCCCTGGTGATAGAGTTGCTGGTGAAACTTTGAATGTGCAGGTGGTGAATGGCTTCTTTTGGAAAGGAAGTCCAGTCCGTGCTCTTGATCGAGGGCCCGACCATTCAACGGCGCTTGGTGTGAGTACACACAGCTTGTATCTGTGCTACCCTATTAGATTGCACGTTATCCTTTTGAGACCTAAACAAGAGTGTTCTGAAATGTTTGTTTTATGCACTGGAATTTGTTCGGTTGTGAAGCACATTGTTTTTCTCTCACAGCTCATTCCACTTGGAACTGGCTCAGACTTTGCCAGGACATTTGGCTGGTATTTTAATTTACTTTCCTGCATGATCTACATATGACATGGTGATTTGTTGACCACTGTACTCATTGGATTGGTGCTATTGTTTTATTAAACCAGGAAGAATGATCCCCGTGAGGCGATTGATCGAATTGTGAGAGGTTTACTCCTTTACTGTCTTGTTCTACAGCATTTTTGATGTTAATGGTTTTGTATTGCTGATTTTCCCCTATTATCAAGTGTACATGAATATGCAACAGCCAGATTAAACTTATCCGGTATCTTGTGGCTCATCATTGCTGATAGCCATAGCCTTAGTTTAAGAGAGAGATGATCAACTTTCCCCGTATTTGTGACATTTATGCAAACGGTATTGCTACGACAACTTTCCCCATATTTGTGACATTTATGAAACCAAGGGCTACATAATTTGATACTTGTGTACTCAATGGATTTGTAAGATCAACATCTGAGACTCACAAGTGAATCCTTTTTGCAGGAGTTAAATTAAAACTAGACATTGGCATGATGGAAAGTCCAAGTGGATATGCACATTTCTTTGTTAATGTTGCTGATATCCATTTGTAAGTGGAAAATAACCATTTGAAACATGAAATTCAACGGATGATTTGACAAAAAAGATTATAACATCTGCAGGAGTGCTAAGGCAGGCTATTTTGCTTCTATGTACAAGAGATTTGGCAACTTATGTTATGTTTTTGGAGCTCTAAGAG
Source organism: Bonia amplexicaulis (assembly GCA_036346245.1). NCBI lineage: Eukaryota > Viridiplantae > Streptophyta > Magnoliopsida > Poales > Poaceae > Bonia > Bonia amplexicaulis. The sequence continues at coordinate 1,397,976 of CM070741.1, forward strand.
CCTTTTGGGGACATAATAATCGAGACCTGAGAATAAAGGTGAGCTTTGATCTAGGTTTCGTTTGGAAGAGAGTTGCATCCTTAGTTCCTTACAGGTTGTTTTGCTCATTCTACTTCCACACCTTGCAATTTGATAATGCATATAATAGGTAAATGGAGGAGAATGGAGAACCATTCATAAAGTTACTGCTTTATGCATAGGAAATGCCAAGTACTTCGGTGGTGGTATGAAGATAACTCCAACAGCTGATCCTTTTAGTGGCGACCTTGAGGTGCCTTTGACAGTTAAATTTGGTTTTAAATTCTGAGTACATGTCAAGGCACTGTAGCTTTCAGTAATTTATATGACGTTTTACAGGTTGTTATTCTACAAGATTTCACATGGTACGACTTTCTTCTTAAGCTACATACTCTGTATGGAGGCACACATCTATCAGTGAATGGCGTGTCATCAATTAGGTAAAAACAACCTTCAGTCTTATTGTTAAGGCTCTTTCATTTGAGGACGGAAGCATAAGTAGAAAACTACATAAAATGATTCTGTGAACTTGAATGATGTGACTTTTGTAAAAGTTTTGCCTGTATGGAACACACAAAGAGATACTGCAGAAAGCATATTGCTTTTTGGGCTCCCAAGGAAGGTAGTGGAACCGTTTTCTTGAACTGACCTCTACTAGTGAATCTTAAGGTGGAAAGTTCCACTTGTTGTTCTGGAAATGCTAACGTGTCAAGGGTTATAATGCTGATTAGCTTCACCCAACTAATACACCCTTCAATGGTCTGAACTTGTTAAACCTAAATTTATTTGCTCTACGCTATAATGTAAGGTCAAATCTCCCTCCCAACAGAACATCTTTATTTATGTCGATGACACTACTATTTATTAATTATCATTCTTGATTAGTAGTACTTGCTAGGATATCTGATGGAGGTCCAAATTATTAAGGTAATTTTTTATGAAAGCTCCATTGCAGTCCTCATGAACTGCATTTGATTAGTTTCCAAAACAATGTCGTCATGGTTCTGAAGCCTAGCATAACTGGGCTGTTTAATTTATATTTTATAATGCTTGATATCAATCTTCATCTAAGCAACATGCTGCTATTGCAGAGTTCAATCAATCGAAGTAGTAGAGGTGGTGGCTAATGGTGGCATCTTTGTGCAATCTGATGGGGAGCATTTTGGTTTTCTTCCAACCAAATTTTCAGTTCTTCCTGGTGCAGTTGATTTCTTCTGCTAGATCACTATGCTCTTCTTCCTGTTGTACTGACGGAACATGCATGATTCTTGGTCAACTCTGTGTACCGAGAATAGCTCATAAAAGTTTAAATGGGTTATATACTATTTTGAAATGATATGGGAATCGAGTTGCTCCATTCATCTTCTGGCAGTACATGAGATTGGTTCCGCTGTGCTGAAGCACCGAACATGTAATCACTTAATATGCAGCACACAGTGGTGAAGTCATTGCTGTTCATAGATTATCCGTAAAATTCGGTGGCGGCATGTGTACGGTTGTACCAAACTGTTGGAATTATGCTGCCTTGTGCAGACGTCTTCCTGGGCCGAACTGGCATCAATGTAAATTTCACAATTGACTTTTAGGCTTTTACCATGTGTAATAATACTGTTGCCTGTTGTGCAACAGCAGGAAGGACATGATTACCTGTAGTTTCAGTATCAAGTTAATGCATTCCCAGCTTCGAAAGTATATTATCGTGTTAACAACTTAAATAAACACCTAGTACGGAGCAGTGTCGCACAAATCCTTATCCTTTGTTCTGTTTCCTTGGTAAGTTGGTATAGCAGGTATATCCATCTTGTAACTTTCTGCCTTTTGTTCACTAATATGTACTGTACAAGCAATCCACTCCATTAGAGTGCTGAACTTGTGATTTTGATTCCAAAGCACTTATCTAAAGGTTTAATTTTCTGTTTAAAAAAAACTAAAGGTTTAATTCCTCCGTCTCTGAACCTGGGTCGAACTGTTCTTTAATTTGTTGTGGAGTGATTCCCACGCAGAATCGTTGCTGTTTGTTCCTTTCATACGTAAGGAATAATTTCTGTTGCTTGAAAATTGAAATGCCCATTGATCAAAAAGTGCCCTCCCCCCTGATGCCATGGCTTGAATTTATTCTCGTTGTCGCATGTGTTCTCCAATCGATTGACCATAAGGACGTGAGTCTGACCTTCTGGTAACTTGGGAGTAAGTACATCAGCTTTGGTTTAAATTTTTCAACGGCGAGAAAGAAAGTGTGTTCGTGCGGCTGCCTGCCGAGGGGAAGCGACCGCGTCCGGCTGACCCGTGGGTCAGGTGTCTTGCTTGTATCGCTGCATGCTAACGGCGAGGCGAGTCGACCATGGGAAGCCCAGAAATTACGCATGTCTCGTGAATGGCTTGCGTCGGACGGTTGGAGTTGTAGGTTAGGCATTCCATTAAAGTGCCGCTCCGTTGAGCTGAAATAAGTTGAATTATAACTAAAATTATACTACAGTTGAATTACACTATACTGTATCTGATGATGATTTATTTGACGTAACTAAAATTAAAAAAATGAAAAATGAAAAAACATATTAATCCATTACGAATAACACAAAACGAATATGAAAAAAAGCAAAAAAACTAAAAAAGTTTTAAAAAAAATAAAATTTATAAATAATAAACAATAAGACAGAAGCCATAAAACATAAGCCGAAATGAGCAGTGCATAACGCGATGTGAACAGAGCAGATGCTTTGGCTGACCGGACGCGATTAGACTAAAATCAATTAAGATAAAATCAAATCAATAAACACGAGAGAGATTTATAGAGATTAACAAATATTGATATATTACTACTTGAGGATAAATGTTTTGCAACCACTTCACTTAAAGAACAAGAGAGCATACTACAACACTCAACTTCTCTCAAATACTAACCCTAGAATACTTAGTCTCAAAAGAGAATAGTTGGATGGTTAACTACAAGTTTTCATCATAACTTATTAAATAGATGAGCTAGACAGTTACATCTAACTCTTAGTGGATACTATCCACTTAGTACAATAAGAGAATCCGATAACCCCACACATGGTTTTTAACTTGCACACTATACTTATACACGCTTTCGAAACGCATAAATCATAATCCGCTAAGTCGTTAGTCTTGATCCAACTTAATATTCTTAGTTTCGTCTTGACCTAAATTGCTCTCCCAAGCGCCGCGGTTTTGTTTCAAGGTAGTTTCAGATTCGTTTTGTCAAACTACACAAATACCTTTTCCGACTCTAGATTAGCACCGGAGTCTACTATTCAGTGCTCAGTTGCTCACTCTATCTGCATATATACACTATATACAGCCTCAGTTTCTTCGTATACTCATTTTTTTTTGTATGTGTAGTTTGAATGCTATGATTACTGTGTGAATGGCAAATCGAGCCGTAACTTGCGTATGGCTTAAGCAATTCATCGCTATCAACCAGACACTGACATTATATTATTACAACAAGCCTACAATCCTTTAGCTGGCAAAGCGGTAGTATTCTCCGAGACGCCGCCAATTGCCAAACATCCGAACACACGAGTAACAAAACAACAGTGCGAGACCAAATTTTCGAAGCCTCTTGCTGTCAAATGGAAAAGGAGTTCTTGGTCCTGCCCAGCGCTCTGCCGCAGTTGGAGACGAAAGCGGAGCCTTGGCTGCTCCGCGTACGCGGTCGCTTCATCCCCGGCGGGCGGCCTGTGGGATACAGGTAAGCTATACCCACACGGAAGAAAATTTCTTACCATATAAATTAGAAAGCTATACAAATAAGATATGTAAATTATTATTACTAGACGTGGAGTGCAACGAAACAACAGTTGATGCAGCTTGGTCAAATGTTGCACATGTTGATATAGTGAAAGTAGTACATCGTTTAACGTTTTTGGCCGCCGATCGTCTCCTCCAAGATTGTCAGTATCGCGATACGTGTCGTAGAAATCATGCGATCATACGATCCTATGATCCTACCATGGCTGGGTGACACGTGTCACCGTATGGATTGCTTTCAGGTAGTATCGCACCTGGATGGTGATCCACATTGTAAAGTCGCTAAAATTGCGACACAGAACGCATGCTACGCGATCCCACGGTCGGGTGAAAAGGTAGTCGTTTGATTCGATGGGACGGTCGAAAATGGGTGCATGTGCGCCTTCCATATATATTGCAATTATGTCCCTGATCGTTGGCCTGTCGATCCTCCCCAACCCAATTCTAGCTAATAGGAACCCACCAACCCCTATCCTATGGATCGTAGCTCCACCTCTCCGTCCCTGTGCCAAAACTTTTCGCATTCCCACCTCTCCCCCCTATAAATACTCACTCAAACCTAGCCTCCTCGTCTCCGCATAAAAGCATATGCAAACGGAGGCAAGACACCACGGAAACAGCTAGCTACCAAGGCAACGTGCAAGTCTATGGGAGGAAAAACGCCGCGGAAGCAGCTGGCTACCAAGACGATGCTCAAGTCAGCGTCAGAGATGGTGGGTGTCAAGAACATCTAACTCACACACTGCATCAAGGGCGAGAGGCCTAGGCATAGAGGCATCGTCGATGCGGTTGAACTTCTACTGTCTACAGGATCTCTGCCTTTTCTTTATTCTTGTCATATTTAATAGTTAGGTTCGTAGGATTAAGAGATGTGTTCTTTTCATGTTCTTGCTGTGTTAGCTAGATGGGTAACCTACTCGTTATCTTGTGATGTTATAATGGTGAATTCTAATCTTAATGGAAATAGAATGTGATGTTGTGTTTGTTGCTGTATTTGCATGTTTTCAGATGGTATAGTTAACATTTCCTGGGGCTACCCAAAAAATAAAAAATATTTAGGTATAGAATGAACTATCACAAACGATTTTATGGTACAAACCGTCTGGGAAGGATTATCATTGACGGCTCGAACCAAAAATTATTTGTGATACTCGCACATCACAGACGGTTCTATCTACCAACCGTATGTGATGAAAAAGTATCACAGACGGTTGGTATATAGAACCGTCTGTGATACTCACCCATCACAGACGGTCAGTAGCTAGAACCTTCTATAATGTGTGAGTATCATAGTCAATTTTTGATTTGAGCCGTCTGTGATAGTGTTCTTCATAGATGGTTCTAATTACAAATTGTATGTGTTGTGATTATCATAGATGACTTACAAACCGTCTGTGATAACCTCCGATTATCATAGACACATAAATTCAGACGATTTAGAAAACCATCTGTGATGACAGTTCTGACCCGTCTATGATGACCCTTTTTGTAGTAGTGCGCGTTCCTCACGTATGTTACGGATTGTACTCGAAAAGTGCAGTAGCACCTCTATAGTATCCACACGTCTAGAGGTAGAACGTTTGTGCGTTGGTGTGCTAGTACTAACACGCACAATAGAGCCTTTGGAAGAAGGTGGCTGTGCTTTCGGTGGGTGCTGCGATATATTACCAAAACCCCACGCTCCCATTATAAAAAGCTTCTTTAGTGGAACCCAACGCTAGGGGCCATTAAGGTGAAAAGCCCATACGAATGATTCATATCCGAACTAGTTTATTCCAGTCTATTAAGCGTACGACCCTATAGGTTGATATGTACTAGGCCGCAATCCAAAAATCCCTTTCCAATCCACAAGTCGATAGCGGTACTTAGTAGAATATAGTGACTCCCGAACACACATGAGGATCATATTGAACGAACCTGTATAGTTCTCATGTGCTTATCTATTTGTCTCATGATACAAGATCTAACTCAAGGCAAGATGTGTGACATCCTATGATAGCTCGATTCTTCATTCGATTTTGTAGTATATTACTTAGCTGTAGTTGACTTCTCAACCAAAATCGGTATGGCTATGCACTTTCCTAATCCAACCACAACGAGGGGGCCAGAGATATCTCCCATATTAAAAAAAGAAGTAAATTCTATCTTGATCGCTTATATTCCTTTGTATAGTTTATAATAAATTCGAAAGCTATATTCATAACTACTTATTTACGGACTAGCATTTGGCAATCCCTAAGTAAACTATTATACATGTATAAAACCATGACAATATTAGGTCTAAGGATACCATATATATTATGTATGAGAACAACTGATAATATTTAAAAATATAATAACTCTCGTAGTGTCTCGAGGTGGGTCCATCCGGCACTATGTTCTTTAACATATGTTCATATTATTGATTTGATATTTCATATTCTTGATCCGTGAAATATGATTATCACTCAATACAACGTGATTATCACTCAATACAACGCACTGATCCATAAATCATAAGTGTCCCACATAATGATAGATTAGTGATGTTTCGAATAACATAATAAACACAAATAGAGAGTTTCACGAATAAGTCACAAACTTGCTATTCAATATAAATAATAGTTCATTTAAGGGACAAAATAACATACTCCCTCTGTTTTTACTTGACTTCCTAAAATCTATGTCATCAAACTTTCTAAAATTTAACTACAAATATATTTAAAACTACTTAGATTGGCTATACGAAAAATATATTATTATATTTTTCGTTAAGAATAATTTCATAATATTATAGTTTTATTAGTATTTCTTAGTGTAAAGTTATAAAAAGTAATAGTCAAAGTCACATCTTGAAGACTGTAAAAAGTCAAAAATATCAAGTAAAAAAGAATGGAGAGAGTATTATTCAAAAGTTTATAAACATAGAAACGATGCAATTATCTCTACGATTGATTCTATGGCATATCAGAGCATCTTTAGTGTATTGAACCGATGTCGATTTAAAGTCATGCCACATAAGTATTTTGGGAACTAAGCTTATTTTTCTCTAATATATTGAGCCGATTTCTACTAATAATTGGGACTCCCTTTATATTAAAAAAGCCATAAAATAATAATATTATCTCTCAACCGCACTCTCTCCTATGTAGATATTTAATACTCATATAAATTATTTGATGTTTTGAATCGACTCCTAAATAGAGTTTAGTTCTATACATTTTTTATTAGAATTGACCCATTCAATATATCAAATTGATTCAATATATTTTTTCTTCTCGTTTGAAACAGCTAAAATACAAATTGAAGATGGCTGACCATGCATGACCGTGCATGGAGCTATTTGGCCGCCCACGCAAATGTTAGAAGCACACGTCACCAAACCCTCCCATGATACAAATCACAAGGGACCCAGCAACAAGGTGGTGGTCCTAGCACGAGGCTGGGCGATAGTATCTACTTACGCATGATTGTTTCTGTAAATGCTTAATCATTCTGAGATATTTCAGAGTTGCATCTTTAAATTGTTTGTGGAAATCCCACGATCTCACTCATGGTGTTTATTTCCAGTTCAGTACTCGAGATCATTGTCATCTGTCGTTTTGTACGCTAAGGCATAACATGGATTCAATGCTCTTCTGCTTATTTTTATCTATCATTGTCAATTTTGCTGTCGTTTTGTACGCTAAGCTAACAAATTTTTATATTTTCAATTTTTAAATTTAATTATGTTGAATGTAAGTAAAAATATATAATCAACACACCTAAAGTAACTAAAAAATATAAGTCACATCAAGCTTTAAAACGTACTCTACACAGAGGAATTAGCACATTCTAGCGAGTGATTCTGGACACCAAACCAGTAACCAACACACCCTCTATTTTCATAGATCAACCATTATAGATCACGAGTGGCACTGTAAAGCGCACTCTTGATTTGCAGAAAAAAAAATGCTTTGACAACAGCGAAAACGATACAATTACAAAAGTGTTGTACGAGAGCTACCTTTAACAGAAGTCGAATCATATAAACGAGTAAAAATCCATCGTAATGGAAGAAGAGCTTTCATGCATTTTTTTTAAAAAGATTAAATTTCGGTGGCGCACACACGTAAAAGTCAGGGTCTAGACATTATCCGTGCCCACTCCCCTCTCATCCCACATGACAGCCGGACCCACCTGTCATACAGGAGGGCCCCACTAAAGCAACCAAAGCCAACAAGTAAAAACACTACCCGCACCCATCAAAACGCTCCCCCGTCTCCACTTCTCTTCACGACTTGAAGTCGCATCGCATGCAATCGGCCAAAGAATCCAAAGCGAAAGAAAGAAAGGGCTCTGTTTCAGCAGCTTCCGTGGCGATGGCGGCACAGAGGAGGCTGCTGGCCGAGGCGCCACCGCGGCAGGAGCACTCGTCGCGGCACCAGCAGGGCGCGCCGCCGTCGGTGTGGAGCGCGGGGTACCTCAACGCGTGGCTGTCGCAGCGCACGGCGGTGTTCGGGCTCCGCCTCTGGGTGCTCATCGGCATCGCCGTCGGCTCCGCCATCGTGCTCGTGCTCGTACTTCTCTTCGTCTGCCTCTCCCGCCGCCGGCGCCGGCGCGACGACCTCGCGGCCAACCTCTACCCCGCCGACGGCAAGCTCCTCAAGCAGCACCTGCAGCATCCCACGCCGCCCAAGGACATCCAAGAGATCGTTCGCCGGCAACAGCAGCAGCAGCAGATGGTGCCGCCTCCTGCGGCACAACCTGCGGTGCAGCCGGCCAAAGCAGAGCCGCCGCCGCCGCAGCAGCAGCAGAGGGCGCAGCCGCCGGTGGTAGCGGCGGGATCCACGCGTTCCACGGCGGCCAGCGGCATCTCGGCCACGACGAGCGGCGGGAGCGAGCGGGACGGGGCCACGTCGAGGAGCACCGCGGCGGGGCCGGAAGTGTCGCACCTCGGGTGGGGCCACTGGTTCACGCTCCGGGAGCTCGAGGAGGCCACGGACGGGCTCGCCGAGGAGAATGTGATTGGGGAGGGCGGCTACGGGATTGTTTACAGGGGCACGTTGCAAAATTCCACCACGATTGCCGTCAAGAACCTGCTCAATAATAGGTAATCTTGTGTCTCTATTTGTGGAAAGTTCCTGCCTCTTTTTGCTCGTTTTAGCTGTTCGATTTGAGGAATTGTTTAGGAAATCTCCAACCTTTTCATTCTTGTAAGTTCGATTTTTTCCTTAGGTTAGTGGTTGAGGTTAGGAAAGCCCTTGATTGGATTTAAAAATGAGAAAATGATCCATTTTTTCATTATTCTATTCCAAATTTATGATGGATTAGAGTTTCTGTGATTTGGTTTCTCCTGTTGCTTGATGGGATTTTGGGGGAAAAAGCGCTCTCTTTTCTTCTTCTTATTTGGCGGAAAAGCATGGTTGGATGAGCTGGGAGTGTATGATAAGGTCTAGCGAGTAAAAATTGTGCATGACTGAATTGGCTTCGGTTGTGGATTTCCAATTGAAAAAAGATTCTTCCTTGACTTTATTTTTTGTTCAGATTTTGGGCTTAGAGGTGCAATTTGTTTCAGTTTATTCAAGAAACAGTGCTTTGCTGATGAACGGTTGGTTTGTGGGGCTCAAGATGTTTCAAATTGCTGTAATCCTTTATTCTGTTTCTGTGCGCTCATCGCCATTCGATTCTTCTCGACTTCTGTGACGCAATTTAAATCCTGCACATCTTTCTAGGACTGGATTGCGGTGCCTCATTTCTCACCCCATTTTGTTCTGCTTTCTGATAAAAATCTCTCTTTTTTTCCTCCTATTTTACCAGGGGTCAGGCTCAGAAGGAGTTCAAGGTGGAGGTCGAAACGATTGGTCGTGTTCGGCACAAAAATCTCGTTAGGTTGCTCGGCTACTGCGTAGAGGGTGCTTATAGGTACAATGCAATCTCTTCAGCAGTTGGTTCATTACTTTCCCAAGTTCGTTGTTCAAAATAAATTAGTTCCCCAAGTTCTCTTTGCAAGTTTGTTTCTGATTAATGGTCGGACAGGATGCTTGTGTATGAGTATGTAGACAATGGTAATCTTGATCAGTGGCTGCATGGTGATGTTGGTGAAGTGAGCCCACTGACCTGGGACATCAGGATGAACATAATTCTTGGAACTGCTAAAGGGTAATGCTTCTTCACTGTTACATGCTGAGTGGTTTGCGTAGTGCTATTTCTTGGACTAAAATTTTGATCATGAGCTAATGGTTTGGCATCAATTGTACACTGGTTACTGTATGTGACTGGATTTAAGAAGGTCGTGAGCAAATATAGGTCATAACCATTCAGATTTTAGAAGACATAGGTGCTAGCTGGCATAGTTAGGTCTGTTTTGTTACGAGACAAGCGTCTTCGTTAGGATAGTGGAGCCTAATTCTGGTGAGATTGGCTGTCGACAGAATTCAGGTGCTTCACTCACAAGTTTCTTAGGCCATATTCCTTGGCATGCACATATTCCCTTCACGAAGTTAGAGAAAGAGACAACTGCTTGTAACCTATGTTTAACAGATATTGAAAAATCATGGTTTTTTCATTATCATTTGAATCTGCTTCTGAAAATAATTCGAATTTCCCACCCATTTAAATAGGACAAAAAAAGGTGTGGAATTTCTTGGACATTGCATGTGCTTATCTTGCATGGTTCTTTTCTTTGCTTTCCTGTTGCCAGCTTGCTTTATTTTAATCAAAGCACCCAGTTTGAGTGTCGATTCGCTCCCTAGGAATGTTAGATACTGTTTGTACATACTTACCTTGCATGTGTTTTTAGATTATAACATTGCGATTCTGTTTACCAGTCAAAATCTAAACTCAAGCATCATGTGCATTAGCAAGTACTCTAACTATTATATTCTTTGCCTGGAAGCAATATTGTTAGTGGTTTGCTTAAACCTCAACAGTTCTTTTAAAAGATGTATATGATAGTGAAATATCTGAACACTGACACCCAACTTCTGCCTGCGCAGACTGGCCTATCTTCATGAGGGGCTGGAACCGAAGGTTGTCCACCGTGACATCAAATCTAGCAATATTCTTCTTGACCAGCAATGGAATGCTAAAGTGTCAGATTTTGGGCTTGCAAAGCTATTGTGCTCAGAGAGAAGCTATGTTACTACCCGTGTTATGGGAACCTTTGGGTTAGTGTTGACAGTCCTTGCGTACACAATGCTGCTCAATCTACTGTACATGAAGTTAGATCCTGTCATTACTGAACCATTGGTTATGTTGCAGCTATGTGGCACCTGAATACGCAAGCACCGGAATGTTAAACGAGAGGAGCGATGCTTATAGCTTTGGTGTACTTATAATGGAGATTATAACTGGAAGATCTCCTGTAGATTACACTAGGGCACCTGGAGAGGTTAACGTTTTTGCATTTTTTAATAATTTCCTTTTCAGAACTGTGGAGATTTGGTGAAGCTAAATTCCTCCATGGCAATGCATCTTTTTTTTCAGGTGAGCTTGGTTGAATGGCTCAAGACCATGGTTGCGGAGAGGAAAGCAGAGCAGGTAGTGGACCCCAAGCTGGCTGAGAAGCCTTCCCCCAAAGCACTGAAGCGTGTGCTTCTGGTCGCTCTTCGCTGTGTTGATCCTGATGGCCATAAGAGGCCTAAAATGGGGCACGTAATTCACATGCTCGAAATGGATGACCTACTATTCCGAGATGTATGTCTGTATCCTTAACCATCTTTCGGTCTTCCACTCACTGATCACTGGTGATCACATTATCAATTGCAATGATACATACAGGATAAGCAGCCCAGAAGGGATGTACCTCCTCAGACATCAGACAGATACAGCTCAAAGGAGGAAGGGAGCTTCAGCAAGCGCGAGAACAAACGGTATAGATGATGAACAACGTGATACTAGACCGGAATATGAGATTGTATGGATTGCCATTAGAGATTGCCGATATTAACAGTGCTGTCATTATATTCTTTGTCCCCTCATTGAATCTCATAACCAACTCTCCTTGCTCGTTGATTGCATTATATGCGAGCATCATTCTATGACACTTGATACTTGAACTACACAAAACACAAGTGTAGGGTAGTGTTCTGAATCTTCTGACTGACATACCCCCAGCTAATAGTTACAATTTTAATGGGATTCCACCTAATGCAAGTACGGTTTTATTTTGTCTACTCTACTGCATCCTGCTGTGCCGATCCTTTCCTGATCCCTGCCTCCTTTACTGCACTGGAAGAAGAACTGATGCCTTCTTCTTGTAGCTACTGCTGCTCTTGCTGCCTGCACATTAGATCACATGCCACTGCATCACACTTTCACCCTGCATCTTAAGCCTTTGTTTATGATCACCATTAGTTGGCTGCAGTGCTTGGAACTTATACTATATTCTGCTGACAAATGCTTTTGTCCACTATAACGCGTCTGGTGATCAGCTGCACAGCATTTGCGTCAGTTCTTGTCGCTTCGCCTTGTCTTGATCTACCCTACTCATATTTACTTCGTCCAGTTGCTGAGACTATTCGATTCTGAGTAGTTCTCTTTTACAGCTTACCAGCTCTCGATCTTGTGCATGTTAAACTTGATCACTGACATAACTGACTAATTAGCAGGTGATGATCCTACGGTCACGTGACCGATCAGGTATTACACAGTTTCCTTCTATGCAATGACTTGTGAAGTAACATTCCATGCTATAAACTGGCATAAATTGGTATGACCTTGTTGATTTATTTGCCGCGATAAATTGGTAGGAGAGAAGTCTCTTTCGTTTTTCAACGGCTATCTTGGAGTTGATGTGCTTCTCAAATGTTCAGAGACTGTTTCTTCCATTAAAAGAAGATGGAATAGTAACGAGATTGAAGGAGAGAGAGATGGAAGTGTCCAAAACAACGGCTTGGAGGATGAGGATCGAGAACAGAAAAAACAAGCGAACAAAACGCAGCGAAAAGGCTGCGGAATTGCTCGTCTGGCCCCAGAGAATTCGCACGGCTGCCTCAATAATTCTCGTTGGACAAGACTGCATGGGTCTCTGACGTGCTTGCCTTTTCCACCCTTTAACCGAGACACTAAAATATCACCTATCTTTGAGAATGCTTAAGCTTAATAAACGACGTCTCTGAAACTGCAGCTATGCCTATCTGTCTGTTACTTCCGTTGCAAGCTAGTATACTGCAAAACAAATTCTGGAGCATAGGGATACATTAGAGTACACGAGTCTCCGTCCATGGCTTCATGCGAACCACGTCTAGTAGCGACCTGAGACGGGTTCTCGTCAGCATCTGAGCTGTTTGGAAATGGACGCGAATGGTGTTGCAGTCCCAGTCAGCGCTATCCAAATGGAACATCTTGTTAGACCATATGGATGGTTATAAATAAAGTGATGATAAATAATTGATATTTAGGTTATTTTGGATTTTGTGTTTGTAAAAGTTTTGATCAATCGTGGTCCAAGGTTTCAAGTTCAAGTGGTTTCAGTCTGCTCCGAATAGTTTTTGTTTTTTCCGAGTGTTTTTTGTTGTTCTGAGTAGTTTTAGACCACTCCGATTGGGTTCAAGTAGCATCAGACCGTATTCAAGTAACAATGGAGTATCAGACGATATTCGAGTAGCTCTAGAACATCGGACGGCTTTTGAGACATATCGGAACATTGGAGTACACTCGAGTGGCATCAAAGGATCGCGCGGCTTTCGATCACGTCAGACTTCGACCACATTGGTTATGGCTCAGAGTCGTTTACGATCACGTTCGACTACGACCACGTTCTACTACGATCACATCCGGTGTCGACCACGGTATATCGACTACAACAGTTCGACCATGACAGAACGAACACCGAATGTAATTATAGCTACAATATTTTTTGTATGGTTGTAACTACAGTACCTGGTCGGTACTTGATACTCGTAGATTTTACTGGTCGATAATCGAAGGCTTTGCAGTTGATGGTCGTAGACTTTACAGACTACTGTTATAGTTGTAGACTTTGCAGTCTTGTTTTCATAGTCGTAGACTTTGCAGTCTATTGTCGTTGTCTTCGGTAGTCGAAGGCTTTGCGATCGGTTGCTATAGGCTTTGCGGTCGGTACTCGTAAACTTCATGGTCGGAACGAGTGCATAAATTTCTGTGATCTTCGAGCACTCGTGCTGGGTCAGTGGTTGACCGATCTGGTCGGAGTGATTGTCGGTGATACTCGGTGCTTAGTGATTGATGGTGCGGTGTTGGTTGATGATTGGTAGTCGTAGACTTGGCGCTCGGTACTCGATGGTTTTGGTTGGTAGCGATGTGTGGTATTCATAAGTGTTTGGAGCATAGTGATAGTATTTTTTGAGTACTTGTGGTTTTTGAGTACTCATTGAGCTAGCAGTCATAAGAAGTTGTCTAGAGCTAATTTGCATCAAGCGATGGAAAGTGTAGTCGAAGATGACCTGGTTGATGGTCGTAAATGGTTTTGTTCTTGTTTATAGATGGACAAAGATGGTGTGAGTGTGTGTGCTAATGACAGTCAAGTTGTGGAGAACTTGTGTCGGGAAATGTTTCTTTGGTCTTTGCATGTGTAGGATGGCGTAGAGACGATCATGGTCAGTGATGGGGAGAACCGGGACTAGGATGGGGAGATCTGAGATCCAGACGTTGATGATGTCACGCGAGATGGTCGGGCTAATGCTGAAGTATATGGAGATCAAATGTGGTGATGCGTAGAGAATCTACAGGCGGTGCGGTTCTGGAGGCTTCTACACGGAGGTTGATGAGGGGTGCGTTCCTGGAGGCTTCATCACGTGGTGAGATTGAAAATGTTATGGAAGGAGTCCGTAACGGGAGGGATTAGAGATTTGGTAAAAATCCGTGTTAGGAATGATTTCAGATTCCTTGATTTGAGAAAAAGATAGGATTTTGTGTTCGTGTTTGAGTCGAACACGGTTTAGAATTCTACCATATAAAAGTAGAGGTAGGCCACGTGCTTTGCTAGTGGCTTTGCGAGGCTTTTTGTGCGAGAGTTTTTAGGGGTGCCGTGAAGGCGCTTTGTGGCCACAAATATGATACAGAAATAATAGATCAAATTTATTCCAAGAAAAGTTCATCGGTGGCGTGTTTTTTCGAGCTTTGCTTTTCTGTGTTCTCGGCGTCGTGCTAACGCATCGTGATCCGGCATGCTACGAGCACGGTGTTGCCTTCGGCCTGTACTCGTTCGAGTGGTCGAAACGTTCGAGCGACTGAGCGTTCAAGCGGTGGGGGATTTCGACCACGTGCAAAAGCGATCGTAGTGAGGTAATTTAGATTGCTTTTCTTTTTGTTTGATATTTGTTTTCAGATATCAAAAAACGAAGGCAATCATTCACCTCTTCTAGTTGTGCCATATGTTCCTACACATCTATAGGCTATAGTCCATAGAGGTAGTAGTACGCTCTTGACCGGACCAGGGTGTCGGATTGGCGCAACTGGGTGTTCCGGTGGGCCGCGCGGCCCTACCGGCCGGCCACCGACGGCAGCAGCGCCACATGGAACCTGACTAGAGAAGGTAAGGGTGACAGCCAGTCTGTGGGTGGTCTCACCTGGTCCAGCCTTAATTTGTGTTCAGTTCGCGGGTAGATTCGACTCAGGCCAGTCTGCGCTGCCCATCGCGTCTGGGATTCAGTTCACGCCCGCCTGCCGCTCTCGCACGCACAGCTTCTCAGCTGGAAAGCAAATGCCGTGCACGCTCCGCTGTCCCGACAGCGACTCGCTCGCTCGCGCGGCACGGCGTGCGCCACAACAACGCACGCCGGCCGGGCTCATCAAGCAGAAAAGCAAAGCGCTGCTTCCAGTGGAATTCGATCGTCTCACGAGACGCCGACGTCCTTCAAAGCCGCATCCTCTTCTTCGGCCACGCGGAGAGACGGATAGGAAAGGAAACAAAAGGCGACGCGCGTGAGCGCGCATGATTGATGCGTAATATAATCTGACAATACGAGATTAGAGAGGCGATGATCACTGTCAGCCTTTGAAAAGCTGATGCAACGCAATTACGGAGCCATGGTTATTTCAACCAAAAGTAGTGTGGGCACACTGTATACAGCAAAGACTCTGCAATAGTGATCGAGAGAGAGAGAGAAGATTGCAATAGTGCCATGTGAAAGGTACCGCACTGAGAGATACATGCACGCAGGCTCTTTTGATCATACATGGGAAATGAGAGTGCTAGGCATGCTTGAACAAGCACACAGGTAGCATGACATGCGTCGGCACTTCAGCAGCAGCCGCAACGACCATAGGAGATGCAGGAGAGCAGAACACTGGATGTGATTTAGCTTGAGATGCAGGAGAGCAGAACACTGGATGTGATTTAGCTTCTACTACTTGACTGGCTTCCACCATCGGCAACAGGGCCCCTTGGCTGTTTGCAGTTGTTCTGCGGGGTGAGATTGTCCGGTGCGGCTCTCTTTGGTCTCAACTACAGATGAAGATATAATGTAAAGAATAGATTACTCTATAGTAATTTATCTATTCTTGATCAAAGTCTTGGTAGCTCACCTTCTCCTCGGATTTTTGATAAAAATGCCTCAACAGGATGTTCCTGGAGTCTGTTGTTATCACTGCAATTCCAGGGCACAGACTGTCAGTGAACGGTCAAAATACCACAAAGGTGAATTCCAGACAAAATAAAAAAAAAGACTCGGAAAATCTGTGGCAATTCTAATGGGAATGGATAAGTGCCCCCAATGGAATTAAATTAATTAAAAAGGAAAAACACAGGGCATTAATAGCCTGATCTACTATGGATATATCTATAAACTAATGCACCCAACAAGATGTGCAAAAATAAATAAATAAATTAGCAGTTAGTTTCATTAGCAATTTGTGTAGTGAATGTATCTGCCAGAAGCAAAATTTGTCGCACAAGAATTTCACGAGGAAATAGACAGCAAAAACATTGATAGAAACTGGCAACTAAGGATGTCGACATATACCTGGTCCTGTATCAACTATCAAGTACAATGTCAACATAGAACATCCAAGCAGGGTATTCAATAAATTTTAACCACCCACAGTTTGTCGCAGAAGTTCAGACTATAGCTCAGGGTTAAGTATCCATTCAAATGATTTTAGTTTTTTAGCATTCCTCAAAGGCCCTTAGTGACGCGCTACGTCGACGCCTGGATGTAGTGAAAAATAGGCAAGGGTCTTTGCACTTTACTCGACAAGTGTGAGAGGCAAGGAAGCTAGTCGAGGAGAGTAGGATTCGTTTAAGTAGTTAGAATGTAGGGTCCTTAACAGGTAAGTTAAGAGAGATAGTTGACACAACGATTAGAAGATGTATAGATATCTTGTGCGTTCAAGAGACTAAATGGGTGAGTCAGAAAACAAAGGAGGTGGAGCATACTGGCTTCAAGCTATGGTATACTGGAACAGAATGAAACAAGAATGGAGTGGGCATCTTAATCGATAAGCGCTTCAAGAGTGGAGTTGTCAACGTGAGCAGACAGGGGGATAGGATCATCCCAGTCAAGCTAATCTTTGGTGATTTAGTTTTGAATGTTGTTAGTGCATATGCTCCACAAGTAGGGTTGGATGAGACCGCTAAGAGGCAATTTTGCAAAGACCTAGATGACATAGTTATAAGTGTGCCTATCAATGAGAAGATTTTCTTATGAGACGATTTCAATGGTCATGTCGGTACAACTAGTGGAGGGTTTCAAAGGGTGCATGGGGGTTTTGGTTACGATGATAAGAATCAAGAGGGAGAAGATATCTTAAACTTTGCCGTAGCATATGATCTTATGATAGCTAACACCTTCTTTAGTAAGAGACATTCTCATTTAGTTACCTTTAGCAGTGGTCAACACTCTAGCCAAATCGATTTTGTTCTTGTTAGGAGGGAGGACAACGAGCCTGCATAGACGGTAAGATTATACCTAGAGAGTGTGCTGTCTAGCAACATAAGTTGGTAGTCTCCGACTTTCGTTTTAGGTTATGGGTTCAACAAGCTAAGGTCGACAGAGCTACGAGAACGAAGTGATGGAAACTCAAAGGACATACCGCATTGACGTTTAAAGAGAGGATGATCATGGAAGCGAAGTGGGACGTGGGAGAAGCGAATAGTATGTAGACAGAGATGACAACTCGCATTAGAAAGGTGGCTACGGAGGTGCTTGAAGTGACCCAAGGGACAAGAGGAGAACCAAAAGACAAATGGTGGTGGAACGAGGAAGTGCAAAAGGCTATTAAGAAGAAAATATGCTACAAGTATATGCATCATGATAGAGCGATAACAACGTATAGAAATACAAAGTAGCAAAAAAGAATGCGAAGAAAGCAGTGAGTGAGGCACGAGGCAAGACATATGAGGAAATTTATCAGAAACTAAATACAAAGGAGGGAGAGAAGGATGTCTACAAGATGGCTAAACTTCGAGTGCTACAGCCTTGACGACTACTCCAGGATCTTTACGACCACGTTCAAGTCGCTACGACCACCTCCTGAGTCACTGCGAACACCTTCGCTCGTTGCCGTGGTTGTAACTCTGTTTACGACCACGTCTGTGAACATAATGAACTCGATAGACTTCTAGAGCCAAATCGCTCTTCTCTTCTCTTTATTTCTCTCTCGATCACACCGATGGCTCTTGGCCTCTCTCGCCCTTCTCGTCTCTCTTTTTCGTCGTACTCTCTCGATTACATGGCTTTGCCTTTTATACCCTGCTCTAAGAGTCCGACTTGGTTACGACCACGACTACTACTCGAACTCGGCTACGACTTTGACTACGACACGGACTCGTGCACGACCACGACCATACTCGTATACGACCACGACTTGGACTCGTATACGACCACGACCAAACTCATACGACTCCGCCTCTCGTGGGACGGTCTACGACCACGGGAAAAACAAGATTACAACTCTAACATCTAGAAAAACAAGATTACAACTCTAATGCATGGCTTAATAGACTTTTGGTGAAAGACAAGGAGATCAAGGATATGTGAAGAGATTACTTCGACAAGTTGTTCAACCGCGATAATGATGATAGTATGATTGACGTGGATGATGCTTTTGACGACATCGATATGCGGGTTTGTTCGAAGAATTTAGGAGTCGGAAGTAAGAGAGGCCTTAAAAAGGATGAAAGTGGGTAAGGCGTTAGGGCCTTATAACACCCATACTGAGGTGTGGAAATGCTTAGGATAAGTGGCGATTGTTTGGCTAACTAATTTGTTTAATAGCATTTTTAGGGTTAACAAGATGTCAAACGAGTGACGGAGGAGCACATTAGTACCAATTTTCAAGATGTCAAATGGCTCGGGCACCTTGGCCAAAGCCATGGCCAAGTGGAACACCGGTGGCCATCCGTGCCTCTCCCGCCGCCGCCGCCGGCGCGACGACCCAGCGGCCAACCTCTACCCCGCCGACGGGAAGCTTCTCAAGCAGCACCTGCAGCAGCCCACGCCCAAGGACATCCAAGAAATCGTTCGCCGGCAACAGCAGCAACAGCAGCAGATGGTACGGCCTCCTGCGGCTCAACCCGCGGTGCAGCTGGCCAAAACAGAGCCGCCACCTCTGGCGCAGCCGCCGGTGGTAGCGGCGGGATCTACGCGTTCGACGGCAGCCAGCGGCATGTCGGCCACGACGAGCGGCGGGAGCGAGCGGGACGGGGCCACGCCGAGGAGCACCGGGAGCACCGCGGCGGGGCCGGAGGTGTCGCACCTCGGGTGGGGCCACTGGTTCACGCTCCGGGAGCTCGAGGAGGCGACGGACGGACTCGCCGAGGAGAATGTGATCGGGGAGGGCGGCTACGGGATTGTGTACAGGGGCACGTTGCAGGATTCCACCATGATTGCCGTCAAGAACCTGCTCAATAATAGGTAATCTTGTGTCTCCATTTGTGGAAAGTTCCTGCCTTTTTTTTGCTCGTTTGAGCTGTTGCCTGCTCGATTTGAAGGATTGCCTAGGAAATCTCCGACCTTTTCATTCTTGTAAGTTCGATTCTTTCCTTAGGTGAGTGGTTGAGGTGAATTTAGCATGATAAAAAGATCCATTTTTTAGTTCTTCTCTTCCAAAGTTATGATGGGTTCGAGTTTCTGAGATTTGGTTTCTCCTGTTGCTTGATTGGATTTAAGGGGGAAAAAGCTTTTTCTTCTTCTTTGGTCGTAATGCATCTAGTGATAAAAATCGTGCAAGTTTGTTGGATGAGGGGGTGAATCGACTGCGATTGTGGATTTTCAATTGAAGAAAGATTCTTCCTTCACGGTACTTTTTGTTCAGATTTTGGGCTTAGAGGTGCAATTTGTTTCAGTTTATTCATGAAACAGTGCTTTTCTGATGAACGGTTGGTTTGTGGGGCTCAAGAAGTTTCAAATTGCTGTAATCATTACTCTCCTTCTGTGCGCTCATCGCCATTCGATTCTTCTCGAGTCTCGACATCTGCGACGCAATTTAAATCATGCACATCTTTCTAGGACTGGCTTGCTCTGCCTCATTTCTCATTCTATTTTGGTGCTGTTTGGTTGGAATAAAATAACTTAGTTTATAGTTGAAATTGTGCTATAGCTAATTAAAATTACATAATATCTAATGATAACTTATTTAGTCTAACTAAATTTAAAAAAAATAAAAAAATAGATTAGCCTATTATAGATAATGCAAATGAATACAGGAAGAAACAACCAACAAAAAACCTCAAAAAAAAGTAAAAAAAAAGTAGAAAAAGATGAAATTTAGAAATAGTGAAAAATAAGCGCGAAACTAGAAGTTTAAGCCGAAATGAGTGACTTTTATTCTGCTTGCTGATAGTAAAAATCTGTTCTTTCTTTCCTGCTTTACCAGGGCCAGGCTGAGAAGGAGTTCAAGGTGGAGGTCGAAGCGATCGGTCGTGTTCGGCACAAGAATCTCGTTAGGTTGCTCGGCTACTGCGTGGAGGGTGCTTATAGGTAAATGCAATCTCTTCATCAGTTGGTCCATTAGTTTCCAAAGTTCTCTTCTCAAGTTTGTTCTAATTAATGGTTGCACAGGATGCTTGTGTATGAGTATGTAGACAACGGTAATCTTGATCAGTGGCTTCATGGTGATGTTGGTGAAGTGAGCCCACTGACCTGGGATATCAGGACGAACATAATTCTTGGAACTGCTAAAGGGTAATGCTTCTTCACTGTTACATACTGAGTGGTTTGCGTAGTGCTATTTCTTTGGACTATACGATTTTGATCATGAGTTAATATTTTAGCATCTGTACACTGGTTACTGTGTTTGATGAAGTTTAGAAGATCACGAGCAAATATAGGCCATAACCATTCTGATTTTAGAAGACATAGGCGCTAGCTGGCATGATTAGGGCTGTTTTGATTCGAGACACGCGTCTTGGTTATGATAATGGGGCCTAATTCTGGTGAGATTGGCTGTCGAAGGAATTCAGGTGCTTCATTCACAAGTTTGATAGGGCCTATTCCTTGGCATGCACATATTCCCTTCCAAGAAGTTAGAGAAAGAGACAGTTGATTGTAACCTATGTTTAGCAGATATGTAAAAAAAACATTTTTTTCATATGTACATCATGAGACATCATTTGAACCAGCTTCTGAAAAATAATTCGAATTTCCTATCCATTAAAATAGGACAAAAAAGTGTGGAATTTTTCGGACATTGCATGTGCTTATCTTGCATACTTCTCTCTTTGCTTTCCTGTGGCCACCTTGCTTTGTTTTAATTAAAGCATCCGGTTTGAGATTGTTGCGATTCGCTTCCTAGCAATGTAAGATACTGTTTGTAAATACTTACCTTGAATATGCTTTTAGATTAGAACATTGCGATTCTGTTTACCAGTCAAAATCTAAACTCAAGCATCATGTGCATTAGCAAGCACTCTAGCTATTATATTCTTTGCCTGGAAGCAACATTGTTGGTGCTTTGCTTAAACAAGCTCAACTGTTCTTTTAAAAGATGGATATGATCTGAACACTGACACCTAACCTCTGCCTCCCAGGCTGGCCTATCTTCATGAGGGGCTGGAACCGAAGGTTGTCCACCGTGACATCAAATCTAGCAATATTCTTCTTGACCAGCAATGGAATGCTAAAGTATCAGATTTTGGGCTTGCAAAGCTATTGTGCTCAGAGAGAAGTTATGTTACTACCCGTGTTATGGGAACCTTCGGGTTAGTGTTGACCGTCCTTTCGTACACAATGCTGCTCAATCTACTGTACATGAAGTTAGATCTTGTCATGAGTCATGACTGAACCATTGGTTATGTTGCAGCTATGTGGCACCTGAATACGCCAGCACCGGAATGTTAAACGAGGGGAGCGATGTTTATAGCTTTGGTGTACTTATAATGGAGATTATAACTGGTAGATCTCCTGTAGATTACACTAGGGCACCTGGAGAGGTTAGCATTTTTGTAATATTTAATAATTTCCTTTTCAGAACTGTGGAGTTCTGGTAAAACTAAGTTCTTCTATGGCAATGCATCTTTTCTTTTCTTTTTTCAGGTGAACTTGGTTGAATGGCTCAAGACTATGGTTGCCGAGAGGAAAGCAGAGCAGGTAGTGGACCCCAAGCTGGCTGAGAAGCCTTCCCCCAAAGCACTGAAACGGGCGCTCCTCGTCGCCCTTCGCTGCGTAGATCCTGATGGTCATAAGAGGCCTAAAATGGGGCATGTAATTCACATGCTCGAAATGGATGACCTACTATTCCGGGATGTATGTCCTACTCACATAACCATTTTGCCGTCTTCCGTTCACTTAACACTAGTAATCACATTGTCAGTTGCAATGATACGTACAGGATAAGAAGGCTGGAAGGGATGTACCTCCTCAGACATCAGACAGACACAGCTCAAAGGAGGATGGGAGCTTCAGCAAGCGCGAGAACCAACGGTATAGATGATGAACAACGCGATACTACACCGGAATATGAGTTTGTATGGATTGCCATTAGAGACTGCCGATATTAACTGTGTTGTCGTTACATTCTTTTTCCCCTCATTGGATCTCATAACCAACTCTCCTTGCTCTTTGATTGTATTATATGCGAGCATCATTCTATGACACTTGATACTTAAACTACACAAACACAAGTGTAGGGTGGTGTTCTGACTAACATGCCCCAGCTAATAGTTACCATTTTAATGGGATTCCACCTAATGCAAGTACGGTTTTGTTCTGCCTACACTACCACATCCTGCTGTACTACTGGAAGAACTGATGCATAAGTTCTTGTAGCTTACTGCTGCTAGCTGCCTGCACATGAGATCACATGCCACTGCATCACACTTTCACCCTGCATCTAAGCCTTTGTTTATGATCACCATTTGTTGGCTGCAGTGGTTGAAATCACTATACTCTGCTGGCAAATGCTTTCGTCGGCTATACCACATCTGGTGATCAGCTGCACGGAGGAGCACATTAGTACCAATTTTCAAGATGTCAAATGGCTCGCACCTTGGCCAAAGCCATGGCCAAGTGGAACACCTGGTGGCCATCCGACGGCGCAGCCACAACCGAGCCAGGTGTCGGCTTGGGGAGCCGACAGCGCCGAGGACGACTGGATGGGGGCGCCACGACCGGAGGACCATGGTAGTGCAGGGAGGGCAATGGCCAAAGGCCATGCCGACCGAGCGCCAGCACTGCCGCCTGCCAAGACAGTGGGAGGCGGATCCGGTCCTGGTTGGCCAGATCCAAGGCGAAGAGTGAGAGGGAGGAGCCGGAGGCGAGTTTCGGGCCGACGCGCCATGGCCGGTGAGCCTGGCGGCGGCGTCACCCGAACGAGAGGGAGAAGGGGGGATAGGTGAGTGGAGGCGAATGCGAGGCGGATGGCGGCGGCTGTAGCTCAGATCATGAGCCCAAGCTTGGTCAGAGCACAAGGCCGGGAGGAGCACCGAAAGCGAGAGAGGGGAATGATTGAGGAATGGGATAAGGCCGGTTCGGCTGAATCAAATGAAGGGGGGAGAGAGAAAGGAGAAAAAGAAGAGAGAAGAAAAGGAAGGAAAAGAACGAAAGAAAAGAAAAGAAAAATGAGGGTTTGGTACCTGTGCGACGGGTCCTTAATCCCGGGCATTTTATGTTAGAGTCGGGATATGCGCATAGAGTTGTCGCTGCTCGCTTAAGCACTGGTTTCAATATGATGTGTTGAGTCGGGTTGACGTTTGTACAGGTGGAGGTCCCGGGTCGGAGCCGTCCACACATCGTCCCCTAGGTTAACCAGGCAAGTGCATGGTAAAGCGGTAAATTCGGATAATGTTTGCTGTTAGATGAATGATGGCGCATTGCTTACCATGATACAATACATTAATTATTTCTGATTGCGTGACGAGGAATGATGAATAACGATTGCTGAGACATGACATATTGATATGCGTAAATGGAGAACTTGCATTGCATGCATGTCATGAAAATAGATAGTGTTGTGGTATCATTAGTCCACTTTGTGTGGACGCTCCACGAGAGTGGAGATTGAGGTCCCCGTATGAAAATGACAGGCTACTGAGGTCCCCGTATGAAAAAGGGCGGACTTGTGAGGCTTGGATGAGCATCGACGGATGCTCGCTCTGTTATACCGGTATAGGCTAAAGAGATAAGAAAGAAGTGCATGTGCATATGAAATTGCATTATAACAGAGAACGGTGCAAATGCATAATGATTGGTTGATGAGAACTTAAAGAGATTAAATGGAAACAAGTGGTTATTGAAACTGTAATAGTTATGGACTGATTCGTGAACCTGATATTTATTGTTTTGCTTCGTACTTGCCGAGTCTTTGGACTCACCTTGCTTTGTTGTTTTTTTAGGCGACCGTTGAGGACGTCATACACGGGCGGGAGTAGCGCATGAATAACTTCACGTGCTAGCAGCACTTCGCATATTAGCTTTTGGGTAGCATGCTAAAACTCCACTAGTATGCTAGAATAGTTACTTAAAATGATATGTTGTAAAGTGGTCGCTGCATTATGAATAAGTAGAGTTTACTTAAAATGATTAGCAATTGAAAAAATGGTAATATTATGCAGTGATGATAGTACTATAGGCCTAGAGGATGGACGGGTGTTACATCATCTATACATGGATCTATCGCCCAGAAGACAAATCTACCTCACAGTGTCACAAGCACTAAGTGTTTGCCCAGGAAGCTCAATTATCAACAGTGATGATCAACTACGACATCAATCTCAACTCTATTGAACTATTGCATTTGCGATGGATAATTAGTATGTAGTAATTTGAATCAGTATCATAAATGAATTTCATTTTCCATATAACTAGTTGAACCCTATAAATGTGCTGTTAGCCAATGTGTTTTAGTAAACTAGGAAGCGTGCCTTAATAATCTAGAAATTTCTTAAATGGAATAGAGAGATAATGTTCTCAAATTGACATTTTCGAAATGTAAAGCTTTAACATTGGAAAAGTGGGCAGTATCTGGACATTTGGATGAAAAACTGAATTAGATGAAATACATTGACCCTATAGTCACTGCTGCTGTTGCTACCACTTGCAAATTGTAAATAGGTCAGCGAGGCGACTAGTTCAGTGTCTTGCACATGGCTAAGACATGTAAGGGTGAATAATCATCCATAGATATTAGCTGGTAGTTACCAGAAGCAACCAGGAATTTTACGGAGCAGGGTTCAGGTGAAGGGGGTGACACCATTATTAGTGTATGACAAGGTGTTCAGTCACTATGGGCAAGGTCACATTGTCACACGGTAATGGCTAGGAATTTAAAACACTTGTATACATATCACCTTTGGACATGTGGGACCACGTTATCCACTGCAAGATCCCACGGCGACGGCAACACCATTACCAAACCAACATCGAAAAATTACCAACTTTAGGAACATACTGACAAATCCTGTGGCGCTTGGTTTAGCAGAACCAATGCGCCTGCTACACGTGGCCCTTTCCGATGTGGCCATCCACCATGGCAGGTTTCGTGGATCCAATGCTTTAAACTGTGACACTACGCTACTACATATAGGGACCCAAAACTTTGTTCGGTCTGTTTCATGAAAATAAACCTGCAGAGATGGCATTATTGAAAACAAAGTACAAACTCTTAAGGCTAAACATGCACCCCTCCTGGAAAGGAAATAGCCATCCACCTATATAACTTTTAGCTCAGACCAGACAGTTCAGGAGACCTATTTTGCCATGTAGAATACTATTTTACAAAGAATTTAAGTAATGCAGAGGAGCAAGTGCATTCAGTTATGCGCAAATGCCTAACAATGAAATCAAATAGGCCATATTTGCAGAAGGGAGATGCAGCACAGCAACATTGCTTCAAGAACATGGACAGGAGTTACCTTGATTGGGAGGTGGATCTGTCTCATGAGTCGCAATGTATGTGGCTGGCGTCACATTCTGACGAGAAACAGAAAAAAAAAATAAGAATTAGCATTAGCGCTATGTCAACCAAACAGAAATATGCGTGTCACAGTATAAATTGCTAGCATGGCATTCTGACGAGAAATAAAAATGACAACTGCCAACTGAATATATGACTTCCAATACAAGTGGCTGGTGTAAATCTTCTCAGGGTACTAGCCAATAGAGGAACCCAAACCTGAATGCTTAGTCATTGCGCACAAAGACCTCTCAAGACGAACCAATTCTTTGGCAATTGGACTTAAACAAACAAGTATACCCTCTTTCTTCAGCCATGTACACTAGAATTTCAGCAAAGACGCACAATACGACTGACTCCTGCTTCCTGCCTCAGGCACAGCAAGATGTACGATAACAGGCACAAACCAACTACAAAGGCCACATGGCAAACATAGTACAAGTTTTGCTATCAATAAGGCCAGCATAATTGAAGCATACACAGGCGCAGCAAGATGTACGATAACAGGCAGGACAGCGAGATAGCAAAGAGATCTTGAAGAAGGGAGGGGGGCTGACCGACCGAGGGCTGGGCCGAGGGGTCCGCCGGGACGAGCTGGCTGAAGTTGTGCGGGTTGTAGGACGGCCAGTCTCCCAGGGGGCTTCCCATCGCCGCGACGCCACCGCCGACGCTTCCTTCTTCTTGTGGTTGTTGGGTTTCTGCCGAAATCTCCGTGCCGTCTCCGACTCCGGCCACGTCCTTTGCCCCTCTTCTCCGACTAGTGGAAGCAAAAATGTAGTCCTTATGAAAGTCCGGACCACGCGAAGCCATCGGGAGAGTGATGTTTCACCGCTTCGGCCAATTGGGCTGTGGACGTAATGGGCCAAACGAACGGCTATGGGCCGCCGCTTCCTTCCTCTCAAGCTCTGCATGTTAACTGGAAGATAAGGTTCGTGAAGGACCTGTATTCCTAGACAGATACTAAATCAGGCCAAGGGTCTCCATTATTGAGGAGACGTTGCTAAGTTGATGGTGAGCTGTAGGGTCTGTTCTTTTCGGTTTTTTAAATCGGTTTTTGATTATTGCTATAGTATCTAACTTTTAAATAGAGTA